>BDUI01054664.1:0-14651 GCA_002335545.1 Apodemus speciosus | reverse complement strand
ATCCAGGCACAGACCCCCAAGCGAGTTGGTGCAGAGACCACCCGCCCAGCTGATCTGGCTCTGGATGTAGGCAAGAGCCTGACAGGGTAGTTGATGTTAGACTAGGACTCTGTCCACACCCTTGGCCCCAGCTACCAGCTGTCTGCAGTGACCGGAGGCAAGATGGTGGCCTCCACTGCAAGCCGAGCTTGTTTCTGAGTGTTTGGGAGTATGTTGCCTTTGTGACCATAGATAAACAGATARATATTTATATTCACACCCAAACCTAGAGATTCTTTGATCTGCAATCATACTGTTATACCATYAATAGAATTCAGAATCAAAAAGCACAAAATTAACTCATGACAAGTTTAYGCTATTTCAATATGATTAAATGGAAAATATTGGATGATAAATAGCTCCAAAGATATGATTGTGTTTCTCATTTAAGTCAGAAAAGTGAAATATTGTCCAATTCTCTATGACATATGAAAGTCTTTACTCTAAACATTGAAATGTAACTCTGTAATCCATAGCTTCAAATATATAGAGAACAAAGTCTAAACAAAATTGTAAGGAAATTGATAAAAAAAAATTTGCTCTTGTGCAAAAATTAATTTAAAGAAAGCAAGTACACCAATAAGAATCCTATCACTGTAGTGAACTCAGAAAGGCTTCTGGCTTCAGGGATTCCTAACACTGATTAGTTGATGATGCTRTTTCTGAGCATATGCAAAAGCAGGACATTATGACGCATTATGGTGGACCATAGCTGTTTACCTCTTTGTAACTGAAAAGGGAACAAGCCTGGAAATATTCCCTTCCAGGGCTCATCTACAGTAATGTAATATCTTTTCCCTAGGTCCTATTTCTTTAAGGTTCCACCACCTTTCGATAGAACCACAAGCTGAGGACCAGAATTCACTTATGGACTTGGGAGACATTTAATATTTAAACCACAGAAAATACATCATAAACTCTCCAAAAATATTACATACTAATCTTACATGGTTAAAAGACAGCATGAATTTTAAATGGGATATGAATTAAATTTAAATTTTAGATCGCTTGCAAGATATTCTAGAGAAATAGTCCTTACTTAGTACAGTTTAATAAATTCAACTCATGCTGTAAAACTTTTTCTTATAAAAATTTCAGGTTTAGATAATTCAAAGGCAAGTCCTTTCAATATGTTAAGAATTAAATAATGTTAATTTTGTTTTTTCAGAAAGCAAAACTAACAAATCAAAAATCTATAAGATCATTATTTAAATAGGCCATAGCTATGCTTTTAGAAAATGACTTATAAGTGGATATTAGCCATGAAACACAAGATACCCATGCTATAATACACAGACCTAAAGAAGCTAAATAACAAGAACCCAAAGGAGGACACTTCAATCTCACTCAGAAGGGGAAATGAAATTGTCATCTGACTGAAGGGAGGAAGGAAGGGAGGGAAGGAGGGAGGGAGGGAGGGAGGGAACTGAGTGGGAGAGGGGATGGAGAGTGAGTGGAGGAGAGCTGATGTAGGAAAAGCCAGGGAGAGAGGGTGAGGAGAGCTCAGCAAGTCTTGTATAAAAATCAGGAAAAGAATTGAAGAATCCTGAGGGATGTAAAGTGAATAAATTAATTAATGGGGAAAAAAGGAAACGATCAGGACATAAGAAAACAGCAGCCATTCTTTCTCATGAACCAAAATGGAACACTTTCAAAAACAAGCAATAAGTGTGAAAAATATGTGACCACATCATAAAATTCAAGTTTACTCGATATTAGCAATTTTAAAATAAAAAAGGAAGAAAAGATTAAAAACTCAAGCAACAGCACATGTTGGTGAGGATGTGAAGCTATGGAAACACTCTTCTATTGCTGGTGGGAGTGCAAACTTCTACAACCATTTGAGAAATTAATGTGGCAGTTTCTCAGAAAACTGGGAATAGTTCTACCTCAAGACCCAGCTATACCACTCCTGGGCATATACCCAAATGATGCTCCCACCCTCACAAAAACACTTGCACAACTATGTTCATAGCAGCTTTATTCATAATAGCTAGAAACTGGAAACAACCTCAATGTCCCTCAAATGAAGAACAGATAAAGAAGATGTGGTACAACTACACAAAAGAATAGCATTCAGCTGTTAAAAACAAAAATGTCACGAATTTTTCAGACAAATGGATTAAAATTTTAGAGAATCATCCTGAGTAAAGTAACCCAGTCCCAAAAGAACATGCATGGTATGTATTCACTTATAAGTATATATTAGCCATAAAATACAGGATACCCATGCTACACTCCACAGATCCAAAGAAGCTAAAAGAGAAGGAAGGTACAACAGAGCATGCTTGAATCTCACTTAGAAGGGGAAATAAAATTGTCATCTGACTGAAGGGAGGAAGGAAGGGAGGGAAGGAGGGAGGGAGGGAGGGAGGGAACTGAGTGGGAGAGGGGATGGAGAGTGAGTGGAGGAGAGCTGATGTAGGAAAAGCCAGGGAGAGAGGGTGAGGAGAGCTCAGCAAGTCTTGTATAAAAATCAGGAAAAGAATTGAAGAATCCTGAGGGATGTAAAGTGAATAAATTAATTAATGGGGAAAAAAGGAAACGATCAGGACATAAGAAAACAGCAGCCATTCTTTCTCATGAACCAAAATGGAACACTTTCAAAAACAAGCAATAAGTGTGAAAAATATGTGACCACATCATAAAATTCAAGTTTACTCGATATTAGCAATTTTAAAATAAAAAAGGAAGAAAAGATTAAAAACTCAAGCAACAGCACATGTTGGTGAGGATGTGAAKCTATGGAAAYACTCTTCTATTGCTGGTGGGAGTGCAAACTTCTACAACCATTTGAGAAATTAATGTGGCAGTTTCTCAGAAAACTGGGAATAGTTCTACCTCAAGACCCAGCTATACCACTCCTGGGCATATACCCAAATGATGCTCCCACCCTCACAAAAACACTTGCACAACTATGTTCATAGCAGCTTTATTCATAATAGCTAGAAACTGGAAACAACCTCAATGTCCCTCAAATGAAGAACAGATAAAGAAGATGTGGTACAACTACACAAAAGAATAGCATTCAGCTGTTAAAAACAAARATGTCACGAATTTTTCAGACAAATGGATTAAAATTTTAGAGAATCATCCTGAGTAAAGTAACCCAGTCCCAAAAGAACATGCATGGTATGTATTCACTTATAAGTATATATTAGCCATAAAATACAGGATACCCATGCTACACTCCACAGATCCAAAGAAGCTAAAAGAGAAGGAAGGTACAACAGAGCATGCTTGAATCTCACTTARAAGGGGAAATAAAATAGTCATAAGAAGTAGAGAGAGGGAGGTAAATGGGTAAGGGGGTGGGGAGGGGAATGTAGGGTTCAGGATCAGGTATATAGAAAGATAATAGGGATGGCCAGATGGCCATGAGAATGAATGGACAACTACAACTGACAGGGTGGGGAAGTAAGGAGCATCACCAGGAAGAGAAAGAGACCTGGGATAAGGGAAGTTCTCATGAATCAATGAGAGTGTCCTTAGCTGTGACTCACAGCATTAGGGATATGGAACTTGAGGAGGCCACTTCCAGTAGCTAACTAAGCAGGAACCCCAATGGAGCAATAGGGACACCAACCCAACCACAAATCTTTCAACCCAAATTTATCCTGTCTCCAGAAGAAATTCAGGAACTGGAAAGGAGCAGAGATGTACTGAGGTCAACCAATAACCAGCCCACTTGAGACCCATCCCATAGGCAAGGACCAATCCTATTAATGATAGTAATGGTACACTCTTAATGATATTAATGATACTCTGTTATGCTTGCAGACAGGAGTCTAGCCAGACTGTCTTCTGAGAGGCTCCACCTACCAGCTGACCCAGACAGATGCAGAGACCCACAGCCAAACAATAGATAGAACTTGAAGACTCTTATGGAAGAATAGAAGGTAGGATTGCAGCACCTCAGAGGGTAAGAACTCCACGAGAAGACCAACAGAATCACCTTAACTAGACCCTTGGGGCTCTCAAGACTAAATCACCAACCAAAGAACATAAAGTGGCTAGACCCAGGCCTCCATGTACATATGTAGCAGAAGTGTACCTTGGTCTTCATATGGGTTCTGAACAACTGGAACAGGGGCTATTTCAAAAGGTATGCCTGTACATGGGATATGTACTTCTAGGTGGCCTCAGTTTGAGAGGATGTTCCTAGTCTCACAGAGACTTGATGTGCCAGGGTAGGGAGATACCCAGGGAGCTCTCACCCACTCAGAGGAGAAGGGAAGGGGATGGGAGAAGGATTGTGGCAGGGGATATAAAGCAAATAAGTAGTAATAATAATAATAATAATAATAATAATAATAATAATAATAATAATTAAATTTAAAAAACAAAACAAATTCAGATGGAACAGCAGATTAAAGAGAAAAAATATGATTATCATGATAATGCCAAAATAATACTTTCTGTAGTTCAGCACTAGCATATGAATTGGAAAAGCTGAGCAAATTCATGTAACAGAACATCTTTAGCATCACAGGAAGGAATGAAATTACAAATCATTTCCTTGAAGTTAGAACAAATCAAGGATTTATTATCTTCTACTCTGTCTTTCAATAGAGATGAGTGAGCAAAAACTATAACAAAAACAAACAAAAAATACAAGTCATGTTCACAGAAACATAAAACTCCTGTYAGTGGCACAAAAGAGTATTACTAGATTTGTAATAGGGAAAAAGCATTTCTGGATAAGTAGTAGATAAAATGCCTCCCATGGACAATAAGCAAATGTGGCATATGATGTTGCAGTAAGGCTAGGCACCATCCCTTTTATTAAGCCTGGACACAATCTTGTAGGAGGGAAAGGATGCCAAAAGCAGGCAAGAGTCAAAGACAGCCCCACTTCCATTCTTAAGAGTCCAAAAAGTCGACAAAGCTATACAACCATAACATATATGCAGAGGGACTATTTCAGAAACTATGAAGGTTTCTAATTGTCAGTTTAATCTTTATGAGCCCCCGTGAGCCCTAAGTTGATTTAGTGAGTTTTCTTTGGTGTTTTTGACTCCTCTGGTTCCTACAATCCTTCTTCCCCCTCTTCCACAGGTTTCTCCAAGATCTGCCTAATGTCTGTCTGTGGGTCTCTGCATATGTGTCCATAAGCTGCCTGGTTATTCTTTACTTATAGTTAATACACACTTGTAAGTGAATATACACCATATTTGTCTTTCTAAGTCTGGGTTACCTCACTCAGGATGATTTTTCTTTCTAGTTCCATCCATGTTCTTACAAATTTTATGATGTTATTTTGTTTAACAGCAAAGTAATAATCTATTGTGTAAATATACATTTTCTTTTTCATTCTTTAATTAAGGAACATGGAAGTTGTTTTCACTTTCTGAATGTTATGAATAAACTTGCTATGAACGCAACTGAGCATGTATATTAATGTGTGTACATGTAGGCCACACTTATTTGCCAACTTACAATGCTGTTATGTCTAAAATAGTAACCAAATATGAAAGTATGTCTATAATTTTCTCAGTACCTGTTACCCAGGGTTCTGTCCTTACATAGCTTCATTATAACCTTAGGTAGTACCACATGGTACCAACATAGACAGGAGAAATAATACCCAGATAAGAGTAGGCTTCCTGAATTCTGCCTCAAAACTGTGGTTGATGGTAAAGAAAACTACAAAGCTGATTGATAAATATGATAAATTGATAAATAAGATTTCTATAGATTATGATACACCTAATAGGAATGGTCATACCAAAAACTGAAATGACAGTTACTTCTCAGTGTGGTGGCACTACAGAGATCACAACCTTGCTGCGTCATCATAAATACCAGTGTGGCAATGMTCCACTTAGAATTATGTACTAATATGAAATTTGGGATCCAGGAAAAGGGTGACATTTTCCATTAATATCAAGGGTCAAGGAAAGCCATGTTGGGAAAGAGGACCATTGTCCTCAGTGACAATGGTGTACACAGAGTCACTGTATAAGAAGCAGTGTCTGGGTGATCTGACTTCAGCTAAGTTTGATAGATGTCCTGAATACAAAATCTTTCTAGAGTACTGAAGAAAYGGGCTAAGAGGCATATGAATCCAGAACTGACTGTGAATAAATGTAGCCAATAGCCCAGTTAAAACACTCAACTGTGGTTATGGATAGTCTTAGCTTCTTGAATACCTGGCATGAGCCATATCTAGTAGTGATCCCAAATTCAAGCCAGTAAGGCTTAAATCCAGCTGCATAATAGAAGCAGCCCCTCCAGGCAGCATTAGCCCTATTCAAGCACAGCCCGGAGACAGTGCTGACTTATCAGTAAGTGGCCAGAGAGATATTCCACCTGAACGATAACTCAAAGGGAAGAAGGAAAGATATTTTAAGACAACATAGATGCAAGTCAAATTCTATCAGAATAGTAAAGGAGGTGAGGAAAAAATTGTAAAGTTTTAAATGAAGAGCAAAATATATGGATTATAAATGTATTATATAGGACCTGTGGTACATCTCTCCATACCCAAATCCCACCAGGAGAGAGCTTGTCTCCCAAGAGTGATGACACACCTAAGAGCACGGGTGGAGCCACTACTTCTGCTCAAATTTCTGCCCCAAGAAGGACCTGCCCAGAGGCATTAGGACACAGGAACCAAGGAACAGCCGGGGACAGTATCTTTGTTGTGTCCCTCTGTGCCCTAAAGCTGATACTGTGACATGCCTCTCCATACCCAAATACTTCCAGGAGAGAGTTGGTCTCCCAGGAGTGCTGACACATGGCTTACAGGAAGGACAAGCCACAGTCAAAGACAGAAAGACTAGCTAACACCAAAGATAAACAGATGGCAAGAGGCAAGAGCAAGAACAAAAGCAACAGAAACCAATGCTACTTGGCATCATCAGAACATATTCCTCCCAACACAATAAGATCTTGATATCCCAACATATCAGAAAAGCAAGACTCTGATTTAAAATCACATCTTATGATGATGATAGAAGATGTTAAGAAGGACATAAATAACCTCCTTAAAGAAATGCAGGAGAACACAAKTAAACAGGTAGAAGCCCCTTAAAGAGGAAACACAAAAATCCCTTAAAGGATTACAGTAACACACAAGCAAACAGGTGAAGGAATTAAACAAAACAATTCATGATCTAAAACTGGAAATYGAAACAATAAAGAAATCAAAAGGGAGACAACCCTGGAGATAGAAAACCTAGGAAAGAGATCAGAAGTCATAGACATAAGCATCACCAAGAGAATACAAGAGACAGAAGAGAGAATCTCAGTGGCAGAAGATACCATAAAAAAAACTGAGACAACAGTCAAAGAAAAAGCAAAATGCAAAAAGCTCCTAACCCAAAACATCCAGGATATCCAGAACACAAAGAGAAGACCAAACCTGAGGATAATAGGTATAGAAAAAAAATGAACATTCCCAACTTAAAGTGCCAGTAAATATCTTTAAAAAAATCATAGAGAAAATGTCCATAACCTAAAGAAAGAGATGCCGATAATCATGTAAGAAGCCCACAGAACTCCAAATAGACTGAACCAGAAAAGAAATTCTTCCCATCACATAATAGTCAAAATACTATTATGCACAAACAAATGCACTAAACAAAGAAAGAATATTGAAAGCAGTAAGGGAAAAAGGTTAAGTAGCATATAAAGGCAGACCTATCAAAATTACACCAGACTTCTCACCAGAGACTATGGAAAGCTAGAAGATCCTGGGCAGATATCACACAGACCATAAGAGAACACAAATGCCAGCACAGGCCACTATACCTAACAAAACTCTCAATAAGTATGGATGGAGAAACCAAGATATTCCATGACAAAACAAAATTTACACAATATCTCTCCACAAATCCAGCCCTACTAAGGATAACAAATGGAGGAGAGAAACTATATAAGGCGGGAAACTACACCATAAAAAGAACAAGAAAGTAATCTTTCAACAAACCCGAAAGAAGATAGCCACACAAACAATTCCATCTCTAACAACAAAAATAACTGGAAGTAAGAATCACTTTTCCTTAAAATCTCTTATATGTCAATGGACACAATTCCTCAATAAAAAGACATAGACTAACAGACTGGATATGTAAACAGGACCCAGCAATTTGCTACATACAGGAAATGCACATCAGTGACAAAGACAGATACTACCTCAGAGTAAAAGTCTGAAATTTTTTTTCCAAGCAAATGGTCCCAAGAAACAAGCTGGAGTAGCCATTCTAATATTAAATAAAATCAACTTTCAACCAAAAGTTATTTAAAAATATAAGGAAAGGCACTTCATACTCATCAAAGGAAAAATCTACCAAAATGAATTCTCTATTCTGAGTATCTGTGGTTCAAATGCAAGGGCACACACATTCATAAAATAAACTTTATTAAAGTTCAAAGTACATGTTGTACCTCACACAATAATAGTGGGAGACTTCAACAACCCACTCTCACCAATAGATAGATCATGGGAAGAGAAAGTAAACAGAGACACAATGAAACTAAGAGGAATTAGGAAACAAATGGATTTCTCAGATATCTATAGAACATTCCAAAACAAAAGAATATACCTTCTTCTCAGCACCTCACTTTATCTTCTCCAATATCAACCATATAACCAGTCACAAAACAGGCCTCAATAGATACAAGACTGAAATAATCCTATGTATTCTATCAGATCTCCACAGACTAAAACTGGTCTTGAATAACAACAAAAACAATAAAAATCCCACATACACATGGAAACTGAACAATGCTCTCTACTCAATGATAACTTGGTCAAGGAAGAAATAAAGAATGAAATGAAAGACTTTGTAGAATTCAATGAAAATGAAGGCACAACAAATCCAAACTTATGAGAAACAAAGAAAGCAGTGCTAAGAGGAAAACTCATATCTCAGAGTGACTTCAAAAAGAAACTGGAGAGAGCATACACTAGCAGCTTGAAAGCACACCTGAAAACTCTAGAACAAAATGAAGCAAATACACCCAAGAGGAATCAAMAGCAGGAAATAAGCTCAGAGCTGAAATCAACCAAGTAAAAACAAAAGAACTATACAAAGAATTAACAAAACCAGGAGCTGGTTCTTTGAGACAATAAACAAGATACATAAACCCTTAGCCAGACTAACTAGAGGGCACAGAGACGAATCCAAATTAACAAATCAGAAGTGAAAAGGGAGACATAACAACAGAAACCGAGGAAATCCAAAAAAAATCATCAGATTGTACTACAACAGCTTRTACTCAACAAAACTGGAAAATCTGGATGAAATGGACAAYTTTCTAGACAAATATCAGGTGCCAAATTTAAATCAGGATCAGATAAACCATGTAAACAGTCTCATAACCCCAAAAGAAATAAAAGCAGTCATTAATAGTCTCTCAACCAAAAACAGCCCAAGATCAGATGGTTTTAATGAAGAATTCTATCCAAATTTCAAAGAAGATCTACTACCAATACTCTTCAAACTCTTCCACAAAATATAAACAGGAGTACTACCCAGTTCTTTCTATGAAGCCACAGTTATGCTGATACCAAAAGCACACAAAGACCTGACAAGAAATGAGAACTTCAGACCAATTTCCTTTATGAATATTGATGCAAAAATACTCAATAAATTTTTGCAAACCAAATTCAAGAACACATCAATATGATCATTCACTTCAGTCAAGTTGGCTTCATTCCAGGGATGCAGGTACAGTTCAATATATATAAATCCATCAATGCAATCCACTACATAAACAAACACAAAGAAAAAAAANAGCAGGAAATAAGCTCAGAGCTGAAATCAACCAAGTAAAAACAAAAGAACTATACAAAGAATTAACAAAACCAGGAGCTGGTTCTTTGAGACAATAAACAAGATACATAAACCCTTAGCCAGACTAACTAGAGGGCACAGAGACGAATCCAAATTAACAAATCAGAAGTGAAAAGGGAGACATAACAACAGAAACCGAGGAAATCCAAAAAAAATCATCAGATTGTACTACAACAGCTTRTACTCAACAAAACTGGAAAATCTGGATGAAATGGACAAYTTTCTAGACAAATATCAGGTGCCAAATTTAAATCAGGATCAGATAAACCATGTAAACAGTCTCATAACCCCAAAAGAAATAAAAGCAGTCATTAATAGTCTCTCAACCAAAAACAGCCCAAGATCAGATGGTTTTAATGAAGAATTCTATCCAAATTTCAAAGAAGATCTACTACCAATACTCTTCAAACTCTTCCACAAAATATAAACAGGAGTACTACCCAGTTCTTTCTATGAAGCCACAGTTATGCTGATACCAAAAGCACACAAAGACCTGACAAGAAATGAGAACTTCAGACCAATTTCCTTTATGAATATTGATGCAAAAATACTCAATAAATTTTTGCAAACCAAATTCAAGAACACATCAATATGATCATTCACTTCAGTCAAGTTGGCTTCATTCCAGGGATGCAGGTACAGTTCAATATATATAAATCCATCAATGCAATCCACTACATAAACAAACACAAAGAAAAAAAACACATGATCATTTCATTAGATGCTGAAAAAGCATTTGACAAAATTCAACATTGCTTCATGTTAAAAATCTTCAAATGATCAGAAATTCAAGGACCATACCTAAACATAGTAAAAGCAATATACAGCAAACCACTAACCGACATCAAACTAAATGGAGAGAAACTTTTAGTCCACTAAAATCAGGGACTACTCAAGGCTGTCCACTCTCTCCCTATCTATTCAATACAGTACTTGAGTTTCTAACTAGAGCAATTAGACAACAAAAGGAGGTCAAGGGATACAAATTAGAAAGAAAGMAATCAAAATATCACTATTTACAGACGAAATGATAGTACACATAAGTGACCCCAGTAATTCCAGCAGAGAACTCCTAAGTTCTTCTGATAAGCAACTTCGGCAAAGTGGCTGGATATAAAATTAACTCAAACAAATCCAGTAGCCTCAAAGGATAAAGGGAATGAGAAAGAAATTAGGGAAACAACACCCTTCACAATAGGCACAAATAATATAAAATCTCTTGGTATGACTCTAACCAAACAAGGAAAAGATTTATACAACATGAACTTCAAGTTTCTGAAGAAAGAAATCAAAAATCTCAGAAGATGGAAAGATATCCAATGCTCACTGATTGGCAGGATTAATATACTAAAAATGGCCATCTTGCCAAAAGCAATCTACTGAATCAATGCAATCACCAGCAAAATTCCACCTCGATCCTTCGTAAAGTTAGAACAATTCTCACATTCATTTGGGATAACAAAAAACCCAGGATAGTAAAAACTATTCTCAACAATAAAAGAACATCTGGGGGAATCACCATCCCTGACCTCAAGTTGTACTACAGAGCAATGATAAAAACTGCATGGTATTGGTACAGAGATATGCAGGCATATCAATAGCATAGAATTGAAGACCCTGACATGAAACCAAACAGCTGTGGTCACTTGAACTTTGACAAAGAAGCTAAAAGCATCCAGCAGAAAAAAAGACAACATTTTTAACAAACAGTGATGGWTCAACTTGTGGTCAGCAAGTAGAAGAATACAAATTGACCCATTCTTATCACCTTGTACAAAGCTCAAGTGGATCAAGGATCTCCACATAAAACCAGATACACTGAATCTAATAGAAGAGAATGTGGGGGGAAACCTTAAACACTTGGGCATAGGGGAAATTTTCCTGAACAGAACACCAATGGTTTATGCTATAAGATCAATTATCAAGAAATGGGACCTCGTAAAAGTACAAAGTTTCTAGAAGGCAAAGGACACTGTCAATAGGACAAAGGGGCAAGCAACAGATTGGGAAAAGATCTTTACCAATCCTACATCCAATGGAGGGCTAATATCCAATATATACAAAGAGCTCAAGAAGATAGACTACAGAGAACCAAATAACCCTATCAAAAAAAAAAAAAATGGAGAACAGAGCTAAATAGAGAATTCTCAACTGTGGAAACTCAAATATCTGAGAAGTACCTAAAAAAAATGTTCAACATTCTTACTCATCAGGAAAAATGCAAATCAAAATGACCCTGAGATTTCACCTCACCAGTCAGAATGGCTAAGATCAAAACTTCAGGTGACAGCAGATGCTGGTGAGGATGTGGAGAAAGAGGAATACTCCTCCATTGCTGGTGGAACTAAAAGATCGTAAATAGACTGGACATAGATCCTGATGTTCCTCATAAAATTGGAAATAGAGCTACCTGAAGACCCAGCAATACTACATTTGGGAATATAGCCAAAAGTTGCCCTACCATACCACAAGGGCATGAGTTCCACTTTTTTCATAGGGGCCTTATTTATGATAACCAGAAGCTGGAAACAATCTAGATGTCCCACAATATAAGAATGGATACAGAAAATGTGGTTCATTTCCACAATGGAATATTACTCAGCTATTAGGAACACATCCATCCTGCATTYTGCAGGCAAATGGATGGGACTAGAAAATATCATCCTGAGCAAGGTAACCCAGACACAAAAGGACATGCATGGTATATGCTCACTAATAAGTAGATATTAGTGGCGGGGGTCGGGGGGAAGGACAGAATACCAAAGATATAGTCCACAGAACTCCAAAAGGTCAACAGGCTGAAGTGCCTAAGTGGGAAGGGAGGGAGGGACTTGTGAGGGGAAAGTGGACAAGTGGGAAGTTGGGGGAGAGGGAACCTGATCTGGTACTGGGTGAGGGAAAAGGACTGAAGACCTGAGGGCCAGCAGACAGAATGGAAACAGGCAACCCCAGGAGATAGGAGGTTTGGAGGACCCTCCAAAATGTACCAGAGACCTGGGAGGTGAGAGACTCTCAGGACTCAGAGGGAGGGTGCTTAGATAAAATGCCCAACAGTAGGGAGAGGTAAATTATAGAAACCACCTCCAGCAGGAAAGCAGGGCATCAAATGAGGGAGAGGGGGCCCATCCCACAGTCCACACCTCTAACCCATAAGTGTTCCTGTCTGCAAGAATTCCAGGGTTGGAAATGGAGAGGAGCCTGAGGAAAAGAAGGTCCAAAAAAAGGCCCAAAGTGGAATCCAGCTCAAGGGGAGGTCCCAAGGCCTGACACTCTTATTGAGGCTATGGAGTGCTCAGAAAAAGGACCTAGCATGAACACACTCCAGAAGATCCAAAAAGCAGCTGAAAGAGTCAGATGCAGGAAGGGGTCCCTGCAGCCTCCACCATCTTGGCTCCCTGAGAGACCAGAGAGGTAACACTAGGTACACAGAGATATCCCGAGTTTAGCATCACTCGGGACACATMCACGCAGGCTTCTGCCTGTGCCCAAGGCCTGGGCAGCTCTGGGGGTCATCTGTGTGCCAGGCCAGTCAGGGGAYGTTTGCCATGCAGAGTGGTCAGCATTTGGAAGGGGTCTCCAATATCTTGGCTCCCTGACAGACCTGACGGGCAATACCAGGTGAACAACCCAAGTATAACATTGCTTGGGGCAAGGCAAACCAGGGCTCCAACAGCACCCAGGAGGAGGGCAGCACATCAGCAATCTGTGGCATGGGAAACGCAGTAATCCAGAGGTGCGGAAATAGCCTTACAAGTTCACAGAAGGTTCAAGCACCATTAGTGACAACAGGACCAACTAACACCAGAGATAACCAGAAGGCAAAAGGCAAACTTAGGAACATTACTAACAGAAATCAAAGCAATATGGGAGCATCCAAACCCAATTCTCTGACAACAGCAAGTCCTGGATAATACAACACACCAGAAAAACAAGATCTGGATTTAAAATCAAATATCATGATGCTATTAGAGGATTATAAGAAGGACATAAATAAATCTCTTTAAAAATACAGGAGAACATGAATCAAAAGGTAGAAACTCTACAAAGGAAACACAAAAATCATTTAAGGACATGCAGGAGAATATGGGTCAACAGATAGAAGCCACTAAAGAGGAAATGAAAAAAAATCACTTAAAGAAATACAGAGGAACTTGGGTCAACAGACAGAAGCCATGAAAGATGAAACACAAAACAGGACCTAAAAACAGAAGTAGAGCCTCAGGTCAGAGCTGTGGGCAGTTGGGGGTCTGTGCAGTCTGGGACCAGGATCACAGCCTAGGCAGCCACCTTGCATCAGGTCAGAGCTGCGGGTGGTCACTGWGCTCACCCACACAGCTGCCAACTCACTCGGAGGTCKGTGCAGCCTGTCCCCGGATTTCGGTCAAGGCRGCYRCCYTGCCTCAGGTCACTACAGACTACTAGCAGCAGGGACAATATACATGGACAGAGTCCAAGACTGACACCAACTACCCTGTCAGGCTCTTGGCTGCACCCAGAGCCAAAACAGCTCATGGCGGGAGTCTCGGGGAGCCAGCCCGCCTGGTGTGCAGCAGAGGCCGCCATCTTGCCTCAGGTCAGAGCTGCAGGTGGTCACCGACCTGCATGCATGTCCACCAACTCACTCAGCGATCGATCGGTGTGGGCTGTGCCTAGATTACAGCAGAAGCAGCCACCTTGCCTCGGGGCACCTCAGACAGCTAACCAGACAGAGCCCTGTGGACTGAAAGCACCACCATCTAGGCTCCAGCAGTCCAACCAGGGAACCACAATTCCTGCAGGGAATCCGTGGTTAGACAGAGCCCCGAGACC
>BDUI01054662.1:0-13136 GCA_002335545.1 Apodemus speciosus | reverse complement strand
GAAATCATTTGGAATATAAACACAGAATATAGAAGATAAAAAAAAGAAGTGGGTCTTTCCACTTCAACTGATTTAATAAAAGGAATTCCCCACATGTGTGAAATGCATTTGTGTTTTAGTTAATTTCAAATGTATTAAGCTGACTGCTAAAAATAACCATCACGTTGTGAATCCAATTAATTCTCCCTTCCCATGAACAATTAAGTTTCAGAAGTGAATTCAAACACCTTTTATAAGGAAAGAATCAAAATTAAAAAAAATCTGTTTTAAAAATAAGGTTATATTAACCATGTAATATGGTAGTATATAGGAAAACCATGTTTTAACTTATCATACTAAGGGTTAGTATAAATGGCAAAGGTAAATAAAAATAGACATTCAAAAATAGTAATAAAATAACTGTTATTTATACATCTGTTGTATGGCACAATTGCTGGGAAGAAATATGAACAAATTGCTGCTCACCTCACATGAAGAAGCAAGAACAGACCAAAGTAAGTATATAACCAAAGTTCAACTTGGTGTGGCGAGCAGTTATTTTTGTAGGTCACTTACAGAACTGTTAGTAAGAAGTTGCTTGCACTAGCAGAATTTATTCAAAGAGCTATGCATCACATAAATTATACCTCAGAAGCAGTGGTATCTCACAAAATTAGAAATGTAGAGATCACTACATAACTGACAGAGAGCTTGACATGTTAGTGAGTTTCTCTTTTAAGCAATTCAGATCATCTGAGCGACTGCAAGCTCATATGTCTCTTACAAGTTCTTTTTACTTATACATGGGTAGGGAGGAGGTACTTATAGATATCTAGTCATTCCCAGGAAATTCCTAAAGCTACTAGTCTTACTTTCTTAGCTTAACAAGTAATTTTTCCCTAAAAAATTAAAAATGCAAAATTACTCACCTTTCAGAACACTAATACATTATTAATAAGGAGCTTCTTTTCAAGATCGAAGAATTGTTTTATCAGAAGAAATTGTTACACAACAATTTCATAGTAAGAGATATCTTGGGTCAGCATTATCTTAAAATAGTTGAGAAAAGTAAAAAAAAATAAAAATATAAAATATTTTGATGGTTTATGAATGGAATAGTATCACAGACACAAAATTATAATGATTCCCTCCCTATATTTCACTTGTAGCATGTTTGAAATGGTTATTCTTCTCTGAAGAGGTATTGTCATTGATCTTGATGGTTAGTAACATTTTTATAAATCTTCATTTCTAGCTGAATGACATTTTCTCCATTTCAAACATGCTACAAGGCAGAAAAAAAAACATCGAGGTGGGATATTTGATATATGCACAAACACTGGTGGCTGGAATGTTACATTTTACCTAGTGTCTTGGAAATAGGAATTATCACATACCTTGGCAGTGGGAACTAGGGGGCAATGTTAGATTTATTAGGATATTTAAAAGTCTTTTATGGGAAAGTTTGAATCTCTTCTAGTAGCCTTTCATTGCAATGCAGAGGTAACCATGATTGGTCAATTTGTCAACTTTGAGTAGTTGGTTGAGGGATAAATTTCTCAAGAAAGTTAACCATAGTGACTGCGTTGAGAACACTAATTTCAGTAAAAATTGAGCTCTGTGATTCATAAGCATGGCTGAAACTGGGAAAATTTTAGTATGACAGCAGGATGTTGGGGAAATGTCCATCCCTTTAGTGTTCATGAAACATAAGCAGCTAGGTATATTTTCACCATGCATAAAAGAAGAGCATTATTTTAATTTCTTCAGAGGAACAAAAGTATCCTAATAGCGCCAACTGGTAGATACCTTAATAAAACCTGGTTTTGACATGCAATAATCCTTGAGTTATGACAACTAGAATATTTCAAGTGTCTCACATATATACAGCAATGAATTAGTAGGTATTTGATGATCACTGCACCTGAAAATTGAAATTAGAGTATATGTATAACATTCACAGTCAATGAGATTAGAAAAGGTAATGCTCATAGAGAAACAAGAGAGGACAGTTCACCCAAGGTGTAAAGTAGAATTGTATCAAAACAGAAAATAGAGAGCATTAGATATTTCTTATAACAAAAGCTAAATAAATATTTGAAGAGAAGTGCTGAAGGGTAAACTAAAAAAATTAGACTTGAAAGGAGACTATGACAAAATATATAAAGAGAGTAAAAATAAGAAAATTGGTAAAACAAGCAACAAATTAAAGTACAAATCTCATTAATTGAATAAACAGAAATAAAGAACATGGAAAACAGACAGAACTAATTATTGAAGAACAAAATATCCAACTGTAATTACAAATCTCTAGATTAAAGTATCTCATCTGGATATTAAGAATATGAAACAAATTTCACAGCATGTCAAATCATTATGAGCAATCAAAATTATGCAAGTAAGAGAAAATTTAAAAGTTTGTAAAAAGAAATCATGCTAACATTTGTAAATATTAACAAGATTAAGTCATGGAGTAATTGG
This sequence comes from Apodemus speciosus, assembly GCA_002335545.1. Classification (NCBI taxonomy): domain Eukaryota; kingdom Metazoa; phylum Chordata; class Mammalia; order Rodentia; family Muridae; genus Apodemus; species Apodemus speciosus. The sequence continues at coordinate 10,676 of BDUI01054662.1, read as the reverse complement.
GAAAACAATAGAACTATTAAAATATGTAATACATGGATTCTGAAATAAAAACACAATAAGGCTTTTGAGAGAGAACATTGAAAAGAATTATCCAGCTTGGAACTAAGAAATGATAGAGAGGGCATATATAAAGCAAAAGTTAAGAAATGCATTGAGGTTTGCAGATAGAAGTTAATGTAAATTCCAAAGAGTTAGAGAAAGCTGGACAAGATAACAAACTTTTGAAGGTGAAACTGGACAATCTCAAAAGATGGAAATTAACTGACACCACAGCATCTTTAGATTTAAGAAAGCAAGAGAATTGTTTAAAGTGATAGAGGATATTTTTACCTCAATATCCATAATTAGTAAAACAACATTTGTATTCACATATAGAACTTTTGTTTTTGCAAAATGTCATTTATTAGAGAAAATATTCTAGGATATATGAAGAGCAATATGGGACTTACCATAGTGCTTGACATGTATAGGTTGCTGTAAATAGCAGCTGAACTGATACAAACTGAGAAAATAATTCCTGATGAAGAAACAGTCCCAAGAACACTTAAACTTATGGACAAAAAAATCTAAATGAGGCATGTGTACAGGTTCACACTTGTATTCCTTTTTCTTAATTAATTAATAGAATTAATTTCTTAATTCTATATTRTATTTATGAATTTATTTGTTTCGCTGTGTCAATTATTTAATTTATCCAGAGAGAACATCTGTGGGGTTAGACTAGACTTAAATGACAAATGCCCAAGACACAGAACTCTTTTTGTATCCAGCCTTCAAAAATTATTAATTATCAAGAGCATATGTTTCAATTATTAGTTCGTATTCTGAAAACCATTTGTAGAAAGAAAATGTACCTTTCAAAGGGATTGATTTTCAAAGAAATTATCATTTGTGAAACTGCCACTACTCAAATTAATGCAATGATAATTCCTAAGCAGAAGAAAAAGGGCCTAATTATCCCATCTGCTTACAATATATATTCATTCTTTCATGTTACAATACTATACTTTTGGCTCACTACAGTCTGAAATCAATTAAAATAATTCTAGGCCACGTTTTATAAAAGGTTGTAGAGAACAATATCTCATTGTATTTCTTCTGAAGGGTGGATATATGAAGAATCTTGATTTTTTCCTATGGAACTTAATAAATAAATGATTTTATGATTTTATTTTATTAACCTTGAACATATAATGTTAATTGATGACAGTCTTTTCATTCCATGTCCAGAAATCAACTTATATTAACTAAAGGGAAAAGATTTATGCATAGACTTAAATATCCACTGTGGCCAAAACAAAGCTGCAACATTCTTTCTGTCTTTGTCTTCTGTCCTTTGATTCTTTCAGACTACATTGCATTGGACTTTATCAAGTATTTTGTGTTTCATCCGTGCATGTGTTAAGTCTAAATAATAAAGGTGATTGTTGTTTTCATATAGGGTCCAATTATATAAACCTGTTTGGCATGCAAGTCTCAATGTGAACCAGGCCTGCTTAGAACTGACAGTTCTACCTTCCTGTGCTTCAGGGGTGTTTTGTTTGTTTTGTGTGTGTATGTGTGTGTGTGTGTGTGTGTGTGTGTGTGTGTGTGCGCGCGCGNATTTTACTATTTATTGTGACTATGATCTGTAAGTGTATACCTATGTAATCCTCTTTCTTTGAGTACAGGTAGGAACTGTGACCAATTTGTTTTATTGTTAATTAGCTAATTTCTTTATTTACCTTTCAAATGTTATCTTTCTGGTTCCTCTCTGAAAACACCCTATCACATTCCTCCCTTCCCCCTGCTCACCAAATCACTCACTCCCATTTTCCTGTCCTGGTATTCCCCTATACTGGGGCATCAAGCTTTCTCAGGGCCAAGGGCCTTTCATTCCTTTCGTGTCCAACAAAGTCATTCTCTGCTACATCTGCAGGTCATGCCATGGATCCCTCCATGTGTACTTTTGGTTAAGTCCCTGGGAGCATTTGGGGTACTGGTTGATTCATAATGTTGTTCTTCCTATGGGGCTGACAGCTCCTTTGGCTCCTTGGGTCCTTTCTTTGGCTCCTCCATTAGGGACCTTGTGCTCAGTCTAAAGGTTAGCTGGGAGCACCCACCTCTGTATTTTTTGGGTACTGGCAGAGCCTCTCAGGAGACAACTATATCAGGCTCCTTTCGGCAAGTGCTTGTTGGCATCCACATTAGTGTCTGGGTTTGGTGAGAGTATATATGATGGATCTCCAGGTGGGGCAGTCTCTGGATGACCTTTCCTTCAGTCTCTGCTCCACACTTTGTCTATGTATCTCCTGCTATGGCAGTTTTGTTTCTTCTTCTAAGAAGGACCAAAGTGTCCCTACTTTGGTCTTCCTTCTTTTAGAGCTTCATTTGGTCTGTGAATTGTGTCTTGGGTATTCCAAGCTTCTGGGATTATATTCACTTATCAGTGAGTGCATATTGTGTGTGTTCTTTTGTGATTGGGATACCTCGCTCAAGATGACACTTTCTAGTTCCATCCATTTTCCTAATAATTTGATGAAGTCATAAAAGAAATGTCACTAAAACCCAAAACACACATTGAATCTTAGACAATAAAAGTAGGAAACTTTAACATCCCATTCTCACCAGTGGACAGGTCATTGAAACAAAAACTCAACTGAGACACAGAGAAACTAACCAAAGTTATAAACCAAATAGATTTAACAGATAGCTACAGAACAGTTCACCCCAAAACAAAGCAAGAGAATATACCTTCTTCAAGTCCCCTAATGAAATGTTCTCCAAAATGGACTATAGAATCAGACATAAAACAAGCCTTAACAGATAGAATAAGTTTGAAATAATCCCATGCATTCTATCAGATCACCAAGGACTAAAACAACAACAATAAGAAAATAAAAACAAAAACAAGAAAACAAGCCCACATACTCATGGATCTTTACTTCTCATTTAACTTCTCCATGTTCAACTCCCAAGCCTCATCCCCAGCTCTATAGCAGAACTAATCTAAATTCTCTTCCCTCTCTTTCTTTATCTTGAGGGGAATAATCAGATCATAATCGAATACCTGGTTCTTTCCCCTCTTTGGACTAGTTGAGCTCCCCAGAGTTCAACCTCATTCCTAATTATCAGCTCTCAATACCACATCTTACCATGATTCTCCAGTGGCCACACATATCAGGATCTCAGAAGAATTTCCTACCAGGAAATGCACTGCAACCACATTCTCCTAAGAAACATGGAGGCCACAGAAATCAAGAAACAAAACACATACTCAAGGAAAGACAAGGAAGTTATCAGTACTTACAATTACAATCTTTCCAAACCCAGATGCCTGTGTACCAGTTTAAAAAAATCAGTAACAGCCAGGACAGTATGTTGTCCCTAGAGCCTAGCAACCCTAATATAATAGGTGTTGATTATTACAACAAAGCAGAAGCACAATAAAAGACCATAAATATTCCTTATGAATATGATACAGGTCCTTAAAAAGGAAATGAATATGATACAGGTCCTTAAAAAGAAAATGAATAAGTCTCATAAATAAATCTATGAGCTCCTTCCCTGAGCTCCAAGTCCAGAACCACAACACTGGCAGGAGATTTCCACTATATAGGAGACTAAGCCAGTATTAGGGATGGTAAAACACCATCCACTGTTCGCAAACACCTCTTAATCTCCAAATAGCAGTTCCCAACAGCATCCCCCCTGTTTCACAACCCTGGCAGAAGACTCCCACTCTACTGGAGGTGACACCAATACTAGGAACCTCAGTCCCTAACAGCAGCACTTCTCCTGGACTCCACATTCCAGCTCACAACCCCAGTATATGGCATCTACTGTGTGGGACACAAACCTGGAAATAGGAATCCCAGGAAATCTGTTACTTGGAATCCCAGAGTCTACACCAATATACAGATCCTTAGAGGCCATGCTTATTACCAGAACCTCAGAATCCCAGTGAAAATGCTACAAAAAGCTCCAGAGTTCATGGAAACCCCCAAATCCAAGTGGAGACACTACACTGGCCCTTAAGACACACTAGTCATCAGAATCCCAGGCCACTTAAGCCAGAAGACCAGAGAGGAGAAAGGGAACGAAACATCTAAAATAGATCCATCCAGCAAAGCTAAGGTCAGAAATCTGAACCTGAACTTATAATGACACCAAACCCAGATGACTAGAGGCCAGTTTCAAAACACAAAGAACTCATGATGTCCTCTAATAGCTGAATAGTTTTGCATTGTGTAAATTAACCATATTTTCTGTATCCATTATTCCATTGTATGACACCTGGGATGTTTCCATCTTCTGGGTATTACAAATAAGGCTGCTCTAAACATTGTGAAGCTTGAGCCCTTGTGGCAATGGTGGGACATCTTTTGAATATATGCCCAGGAGTGGTATAGCTGGGTCTTCAGGTAGATCTATTTCCAATTCTGAGAAGCCTCCAGATTGATTTCGAGTAGTTGTACCAGTTTGCAACTCTACCTTCAATGGAGGAGTGCTTCTCTTTCTCCACATTCTCACAAATATGTGTTGTTACCTGAGTTTTTTATCTTAGTCATTCTGATTAGTGTAAGATAGTATCTCAATAGGGTCATTTTGATTTGCATTTCCCTGATCACTAAGTACTTTGAACATTTCTTTAAGTGCTTCCTGGGCATGGAAAATTCCTCTGTTGTGAGTTCTCTGTTTAGTTCTATACCCAATTTTTTGATTGGGTTGTTTGTTTGTTTGTTTGTTTGTTTGTTTGTTTTGGTGGTTAGATTCTATAGTTCTTTATATATTTTGGATATTAGCCCTCTATCTGGTGTGTGGTTGCTGAAGAATATTTTCACAATACCTGTATGTTGAGAATTTGTCCTTTTGACTATGGCCTTTTCCTTACAGAAGCTTTTCAGTTCCTTGAGGTCTCATTTGTCAATTATTGATCTTAGAGTCTGAGTCATTCATGAACTTTGTAGGCAAATAAATAGAACTAGAAAATATCATTCTGAATGAGGTATCTCAGACCCAAAAGGACATACATGCTATGTACTTACTAATAAGTGGATATTAGCCAAAAACAATACAGAATACCCAGGATACAATCCACAGAACTCAAAAAGGTTAACAATCCATGGGGCCCAAGTTCAAATGATTCAATCCAACTAGGAAGGGAGAAGAAACCAGAGGGCATAGGGAGGGAGGAAAATGAGTAGGGAAAGGGGAGGTGTAGGGGCAGAGGAAGAGGGGAACATGATCATGTATTGAGGGAAAGAGGTGTGATGCCCCAAAGGCCAGAAGGAGTGCAAGTATACAACCTAGAGAAGGGTGGTGGGGTGACCTTCTAGAATGTACCAGAGACCTAGGAGATAAGAAAATCTCAAGACTCAAAGTAAGAGACCTTAGATGAAATGCCCAACTGTTGGGACAGGGAACTTGTAGAATCCATATCCAGTCGAAAGGCAGGACATCAAGTAGAGGGATGGGGTTGCCATCCCACAGTCAAAAACTCTGACYCAGAATTGTTCCTGTYTAAAAGAACTGSAKGGACWAAAWTGGAGAAGAGAMTGAGRGAAAGGAGGTCCAGTGATCAGTCCTAATTGGAACCTATCTCAAGGGGAGGCTCCAAGGCCTGACACTATTACTGATGCTATGATATACTTAGATAGGAGCCTAGGATGGCTGACATCTGAGAGGCCCAAGAAGCAGCTGACTGAGACAGAAGTATATACTTACACCCATCCAATGCAGAGAAGCTGGGGACCCCAGTAGTTGAATTAAGGAAAGGGTGGAAGAAGATGAGGAGTGCAGCAACCCCATAAGAAGATCAGGAGTCTCAACTTTCCAAGACCTCTAAGACCTCTTAAACACCAAGCCACCAACTAGGCAGTATATACTAGCTGGTCTGAGGTGCCCGACACATACACAGCATAGGACTACCTGATCTGGAAACAATGAGAGAAGAGGCACCTAAACCTTGAGAGACTTGAGGTCTCAGGTAACGGGGAGGGTAGGTAGGATGTAGGTGGTATGGTGGTATGAAGGCATCCTCTTGAAGATTGGGGAGCAGGAATGGGATAAGGATCTTTTGGAGGGCAGAATCAGAAGGGGGCAATGACTGGACAGTAAGATTGATTAAAGATAATAAAAAAGTTAAATAATAAAATATAAAAAACATAAAAATGCAATGAACAACACTAGGGCAATATGGAATCTGCAGAACCAGGTTATCTTACTGCAGCAAGCACTAGATATAACAACACAGCTGAAGCACAAGAATGATTATAAATCCAATCTTATGAAGATAGAGATACCTAAAGAGAAAATGAACAAGTCTCTTAAAGAAGTCAAGAAAGACACAAATAGGTCAAGGAAATGAAAACAATTGTTCAGTACCTGAAAATAGAAATAGAAACAATAAAGAAAACATAAACTGAGAGAATCCTGGAGATGGAAAGTCAGAACACTTAAATTACAGATACAAGAATTATGAACAAAACAAGAGATGGAAGAAAGAATCTTAGTTATAGAAGACATGATAGAAGAAATTGATACAGTGTTCATGGAAAATATTAAATCTAAAACGTTTCTGAAATAAAATATTCAGGAAATTTGGGACACTATGAAAAGACCAAACATAAAATAATAGGAATAAAAGAAGGAAAAGATTCCCCAATCCCAGGCCCAGAACACATTTCCAATTAAATCATACAAGAAAATTACTCCAGCCTAAAGAAAGAGATACCTATATATGTTCAAGAATCTCACAGAACACCAAAAAGATTGAACCAGAAATGACCTCCCCTGTGTTTTGATAATAATCAAAACACTAAACATCAAGAATAAAGATAAAATATTAAATGCTTCAAGGGGAATATCTAAGAAACATATAAAGAAAGACATTACATTTATGCCCCACTTCTCAACTGAGATTCTAAATTCCAGAAGGACCCGGACAGATGACTTGAAGACTCTAAGAGACCAAAGATACTAGACTAGGCTACTATACCCAGCAAAACTTTCAATAACTAGAAATGGAGAAAACAGGATATTCCATGGCAAAGTCAAATTTATACATTATCTATTTACAAAACTAGCTCCACAGACGGTGCTAGAAACAAAATCCCATCCTAAGAATGTTAGCTACGCCCATGAAAACACAAGAAATACATACTCTCACAGGACCCAAATCAAATGAAAGGAAACCCACATACACCAACATCATCAATAACAAAACAAGGCATTAACTATCATTAATCATTAATGTCTCTCAATATTAATGGACTCAATTCCCTGATAACAATACATATAATTCTGAAATTCTCCTAAGAATGGACCAGAAAAGAGGATCCATTATTTTTCTTCTACATACAAGAAACATACTTAAACATTAAAGGTAAACATAACATCACAGAAAAAGGTTGAAAAATATTTTCCAAGTAACTGGAACCAAGACACAAGCTGATGCAGTGTTTCTAATATCTAAAATATAGACTTCCAAACAAAATTAGTCAAAAGTGATGGTGAATGATACTTCATACTCATCAAAGGAAAAAACCTACCAAGAAGACATCTCAATTCTGATCATCTATACACAAAATACAAGTACAACCACATATGTAAAAGAAACATTTCTGAAGTTTAAATCACACATGGAGTTCAACACATTCAATTTGGGAGACTTCAATATCTGACTCTTATAAATGGACATTATGCAGAAAGAAACTAAACAGAGAAATAATGGGGCTAACAAATATTGTAACCCAAATGGACATAACACAGATACAAATTTCAGTAAGACACAAAAGAATATACCTTATACTTAGCACCTCACATAACCTACCCCCAAATTGATTACATATTTGTTAATAAAGCAAGTACCAACAGATCCAATAAAATTGAAATCTCCTGTATCTTATCAAGCCACAGTGGATTAAAGCTGGATTTTGACAACAATAGAAATAACAGAAAGTTGGCAAACTAATAGAAAGTGAAGAACTCTATACAAAATGTTCAGAATCAACACAAAAATAAAGAAATTAAAGATTTCATAGAATTCAACAAAAATGAATACACAGCATACACAAACTTGAAAGCATGGCTGAAAATGTAAGTTCAAGGACCCATGTGCCTCCATAAAGAAACTAGAGAGATCTCATACTTGCAATTTAACAGCAAACTTGATATCTGTAGAAAAAAGAAGTAAATATACCCAAGAGGAGTAGATGGCAGGAAATAACCAAAGTAGGGGCTGAAATGAATAAAACAGAAACAAAGAGAACAGTATAAAGAATCAATGAAAGGAAGAATTGGTTCTTTGAGAAAATTGACAAGATAGACAAACCTTTCTTATAAACTTTATACTAACTAAAAGTCAGAAAGAATATTCAAATTAATAGAATCAGAATTGAAAAGGTCATAACAGAAACTGACAAAATTCAGAGAATCATAAGGACATTCTTTACAAACTTGTACTTCACCAAATTAGAAACCCCAAATGAAATCAGTAACTTTCTCAGTGTATTCCAACTATTAAATCATGAGGTACAGAGCTTAACAAGAATTCTCAATAGGTGGCTATCAAGTTGCTGAGAAATACTTAAAGAAATGTTCAACAAATATTCTTTAGTTGTCAGTGTAATGAAAATCGAAACTAATCTGAGATTTGATCTTATAGCCATCAAAATAGCCAAGTACAATAAAACAATTGATAACTCATGCTTGAGAGCCTATGGAGTACGGAGAACACTCATCTATTGATGGTAGTAATACAAACTTGTACAGAAACTGTGGAAATTAATGTGGCAGCTCCTCAGGAAGGTGGGAATTGATCTAACTCAAGACCCATATACTGTTGAAGGACTCTTCATCTTATTATATAGACACTTGATCAACCATGTTCATTGATGTTCAATTCGCAACTGCAAGAAATTGGAAACCACCTAGATGCCTCTCTACAGTGGAATGTACAAACAAAATGTGATGCATTTACACAATGTAATATTATTCAGCCATTAAACAAATGAAATCATGAAATATGTAGGTAATTTGATGGAACTATAAAAATCATCTACTCTGATTATTCCAAACCTTGGAAAACAAATATACTACTCTCACTTACATGTGTATATTAGTTGTTAAGTGAATGATAACTAGCTTGAAATTTTTAGAGCCATAGATGTTTCAAGATGAGAGAGTACTAAGGAGGGGAGGGACAGAGATCTGGTTAGGAAAGGTAAATAGAATGGATAATTATGGGTGGATTTGGAGCTGAAAGTCAAATAAGGTTGCAGAGTGAAGAGTGGCACAAGTGATGGAATATAGGAAGAGATAACTAAAATTAAGGGCCATTTAAGTGGTGGTATGGAAATACAATACAGTACAAACTTTCTAAAATAAAAATAAATGAAGACAATCTAAATGAAATTACCAAGTAGTGGAGACAGAGTCCCAACTGGACATCTTTTGTAACTAAATGAAATTTCCAGTACTGGGATTGGTTTATATATAAATGGGTTTTTGGCAGAAAGGGTCACATGAGGATCTCCAAGCATGCCAGCAGTTTCCAAGACTATAGGTTGCTCTCTACAAACTGGCAGCAAGTCAGCATTGCTGAAGACAACATCAAAAAAACTCATTGAACACAGACAACTCAAGCTGGTACCTATACAAACCCTTCATGCCTCTGTTCTAATATATTCGGTACAGATAGTCACTCTGCAAGATACCAAGAGAATACTGTAAACACTAATCCAGCCACAGACCCTTTTCTCACAATATTCACTGCCTGAAAAATATGCTTGTTGGAAAAATTAACATATATATGATTTTATTTAACCACCCCTCCACAAGATGGAATATATATCCAACACACTTGGATGATGAAGTTCTTGAGACTAGATGTCCCAGAGACCTAGTTGGTGAACCCAAATAGTGCTTTTTTAAACAAAGAAACAAACAAAAATGTTGCAATAAAATGACTCTTAATATTATTCTGTTGTACTTATAGATCAGTGCCTTGCTCAGCAATCATCAGAGAAACTTCCTTTTACAGGAACTGAAAACATAGAAACAGACAGACTGAAACCATAGCACAAGAGACCTCTGACCATGCTTAAATGTATTATCTCCATCAAATCACTTTCTTCAGGGGTTAGGGAATCCTGCTGAAGAGAAGGCAAAAAGAGTGTAAGACTCAGAGGGATGGAGTATAATAAGAAAATATGGCCCTCTAAATAAAAATGATTAAATTTGGACAATCTCTCAGAGACTGAGGCAGCATGAACAGGGCCTTCATGGGTCTGTTTCAGGCCGTTTAGGCATACATTATGGCTTCCTGTTTAGTGTTTTTATTTTTATGGGATTTCTGAAGGTGCAAAAAAGTGGTTCTCTGCTTCTACAACTGTTTCTTGTACCTTCTTTTGGGCTCTTTTTCTCTGTTTATTATTTTTGTCCAATTCTGATATAACTGTGTTTGTTTTATCTTCTTAAATTTTATTTTATTTAAAAATATAATATGATATAAAAACCATCCAGGATCTAAACACAGAGGTAAAACAACTAAGAAATCACAAAGGGAGACAACTTTGGAGATAGAAAACCTTGGGAAGAAATCAGGGGTCGTAGATGCAAATATCAACAACAGAATACAAGAGATAGAAGTAAGAATCTCAGATGCTGAAGATACCATAGAAACTATTGACTCT
>BDUI01054649.1:0-13102 GCA_002335545.1 Apodemus speciosus | reverse complement strand
ATGCTTCGGTTTTAACTGTTATTTCCCGTTGGGTTTTTCACGAAAAGGCATTTCCTAATTCTAGTTTTCTGTTTGGTCTGTACTAAGCAACATGTCTCGCTGTGCCTCTCACAGGGSTTTGTTTAAAATACACTGTATGATCACTAGGTGACAGGCCGACACAGAGCTATTTCTGTGTGATTTTAAACATGCAGACRTGGTACTCGCTTYGGGCACCGTGTTCGCTGGGGAGCAGCTCCTTGGCATTCTCGACTCAGCACAGCCCCTTCCCTCTGTTCCACTTCCTTGCCCTTCCTTTGCTTTTCCACCTATCTCTAGGCTTTTTGCCATAAAATTATGGGTTTGGCTATTGCTCAGCTAAGATGTTGTCAATAATGCCTCAAGGAATTGGCCCTACCTAGGACCATTTATATTTTAGTAGAAATCCATYCATATCAAATAGGTTTAGAGCCCAAAGGAATAATTTTCAAATGACTRAATTTAACACATGCAGAGGGATAGTTAGCCACCTGATCTTACTTTGTGTTATTTTTCTCTAGTTGACTCACAAGAACTATGCTATTTATTAATATCTTAGAATTTCTAGGTGCAGATAAATTATTGACAGGTTTTGTGTTATTAAGCCTGAGAAGGCAGAGCAAGGTGTTCAAGTGTTTTATAGCTACATGACAAGATTTCCCTCTGGAGTTTTATATGCTGTTAGACAATATTTAGCAAAAAGGAAAAAAATAACTTCTTAAGCCACTATGTAACAACAGCTTCTTTTACTTATTGCGAATTGCCTTTATGCCCTTTTTATAATACAAAACACATTGCAGGGCTGCTGTCTGTATTACAAACAAGTCTATAATGTTCCTTAATGAAACTTTTAGAGCATAGCTCCTCGGGTTTCTACATGGTTTTCACAGCTACTCACTTCAGTACATGAATATTTCCTCCTTAATTTGATGTAGCATAATTTACCCTATCGTTCTTTTTGTCATTGTAATGAAGGCTTTTCTGTACCTTTTTTCTTGTTGCTATTTTATATTCTGCAATGAGTATTTGGTGCTGCTTTATTCTGTTGTGGAATTATTTCTGGAGAGTTAAACACTGGTAATAGAATGTTTAAGTCAAACATATGAACATTTCTGTTTCTTTATTATAGTTATTATCTCTCTATATTTGCTCTCTGGAATTCTTGTAAACTACGCCACTTAATATGACATCAGATCATTAAGAAGTCACTTTCCTAAAACACAGAGCTTAGTGGGTCACAGAACAGATGTGCTGCTGACAGTAACTCACTGAATAGAGTTAAGCATCCAAGTGACAGGAAATAGTGCATTCAGTTTTGCATAGGGAATGCATTCCCTCACTCTCAATCTCAAGAATAACACAGGCATCACTCCAACCATTTTCCTATGCAAAAATCTTTCCTAACGTTGTTACTTAGAAATTTTTATTTTTCAGAACACTCAGTTTACTTATTTAGAAATACAGAAATACACTCGCACATACACACACACACACACACACACACACAAACACTAGTTCTATTAGATCTCTCCTGTTTCTGAATTTGATTTAGCTTTGTGCTTCATTGTTTGTTTGTTTGTGGGTTTTCGTTTTGTATGTTTTGGTTTTGGGGTGTCTTTTGTTTTTGTTTTTTGGTTGGTAGATTGGTTTTGGGTTTTCATTTTATCAGAGCAGGGCATGGGTGTGTTGGTTTGGTTTGGTTTGGTTTGGTTTGGTTTGGTTTGGTTTGGTTTGGTTTGGTTTGGTTTGGTTTGGTTTTGCTATGTATCCCGGGTTATTCTCAAACTTGAGATCTTGTTGACCAAGGCTCTGGAGTACTAGAAATTAAAACAAGTGATATCACTGTATTTTTTTCTCTTTTTCCCCACTCCAATTTCAATTCCTTATGTATAAAAAAAAAAACCATTCACTATTTATGACAGAATTACCAGGGAGTAGGTAAGAGATGACTAAATTGATATATTACATAACCAGGACTGGGTCACTCTGCTTAAAAGTATTATCTTATTCATTAAAAACATATAAAGATTTAAAGCTTTAGATGGAGCTTTAAGCATTTTTCAGTGGGAGGAGGGGCCCTTGGTCCTGTGAAGGTTTGATACCCCAGTGTCGGGGAATGCCTAGGAGGGGAGGCAGGAGTGGGTTGGTAGGTAGGGAAGCACCCTCATAGAAGCAGGGAGAGGGAAGATGGGATAGGKGGTTTCYRGAGGGGAAACCAGRAAAGGGGATATCATTTGAAATGTAAATAAATAAAATATCCCATTTTTAAAAAAAAGAAAGAAAGAAAGAAAAGAAAATATTCATTTCCATCATGAAAAAAATCAGGGATATRATTTTAAAAGGTAAAATCCAAATGTAAGATGTAGGACCTTTGAAAAACTGCAATATATTATGTTCTGGAGGGCAGCATGGGTATGAAAAGGCAAAAGCAGACTTGGAGAAAACTTTACAGCAGAAAGCAACAGGGAGAAGCTGAGACCAAGGTAGGAGGTGTTCAGTCTGCAGTGACCTGAAAGGTGTTGAGCTGGGAGCTTGTGGGAATAAATTGTAGGAATGGCTGCTGGGAAGCCATCATAGGCAAACTGCACAACCTGCAGAGCTGTTGACAAAATACCTGGGTATGGCTCCAGCCAGTCCCTGGCAGGACTTTATAAAAAGACTACACTAGAAAGCGTTTGCCATTTGGACTGAAAATAATGTCATTGAAAAGCAAAAACCTTATTTATATAATCACAAAATAGTAAATTTAAGAATAATAGAACATATTTATAAATACTCACAAATTGAAAACAGCATTTATGACTGTGTGTTAATGTTGAAAATGCAATTAAGAAAAGTTGTATTATAAAATGCCTAGCCATTGTCTTGCCTTTATTACTAAACTAAAATCATTCAAATTATAATTTCCCAGAAATAAAAATACAAGCAGCCATTTGTATTAGTTGGCTGACTGTGGTAACCACTCATGTATTTCATTAGCTTACAAGACCACGTGTTTGTCACTGATAGTACACATTGSTCYCTCTTGTTCTCTGATCCATGTGCTCCATCCTTCCAGTGAAGGATCCAGAACACGGAGGAAGTACCCACCAGGCTCACAACAGTGTGCAAAACAACAAAAGGAAGCTCATTAAAATAGCCACAATGACTATTAAAGACTTCTGCTTTGAATTTTGTATCTATGATAAAGCCCAGAGCTGATGGAACAGAAAAAAATCTACCCTATAGAGTAACCACAGCAAGAAGGACTGGATGGGGATTAAGTCCCTTTCAGAAAGAGACAAAGTCAGGATGACTATACACAGTCTTTCMTAATTTCTTCCCTTTTGTTTTATCAAACACCCTGAGATACCCTAAGATCATATGCAAATTGATAAAGTATTCTACAGAGAAATAAGATTGTATCCCTGTCAATCGATCCCATCAAATAATGAGATAGTCTGTACAATTTTAAATTATCAGCTTGAATTTGATGATAAAATAAAAGCCCTATGAATAGTACTTTTATTTAGAACCATCTAAAGAGTGATTGGTTCACAGAATATCTTTAAGAGTTTGGTCTTGGCTTCTGTTTGCCTGGTAGATTTCTTTCCATTCTTGACTCTCAGTCTCTGTATATCTTTGCCACTATAGTTTACTGGAGACAACAGTTGATTCCTGTTTTTCCAGTCAACCAGATAGCCTACTTCATTATGGATGCTTTTCTCAATATGGAGGACTTTAAGAGATGTTGACTTATATCTGTAATTTTGTTGTTCATTTTTCTTCCTGCACAGTGGTTAGGATTTTCTCACTTATGGTGTTAGCCAGGATGAATTTTCCTGTAGCTTTCCTGTTCTCCTTGATTCCTGTCCTGGAATGTGTTCTTGTGTTCTTGTGACTGAGACGTCCCTCCTCCTCTCTGGGTAATATCCCTTTTAGAGCCCACTGCAGTTCTGGTTTGGTAGGCACAAGCTGCCTGGTTTATCTTTTTTTTTAATGTCCTCTTTTTAGCATCAATTTTAAAAGATAACATTGTTGCTCTTAGCACATTGATTCTCATTTATTTACTTCCAGGTCTTGAAATGGATAATCTTATTTGCTGATATAAAGTCTAACCTCACATTGAAGTGTTTGTCTTTGTAGAGTCATTGACATTTTTTTTTCACATACAGTTGCTAATATTGTTTCTTTGCTTTGTTTTTGACAACTTGATTGTGATTTACCACTGAGAAGTTTTACTTGGCTATTCTCTACTAGTGGGTATAAGCATTCTGTTTGGATTCAGGTCTGTTTTTATATGTATATGGTTTTCTATGACAACTTCAATTAGTATACCCCCTCTGCTTTTCATTTTTAATCTCAGTTTTTTCTTCTTTCCYTTGGATTCTTACAATTGTTCTCTTTATTTTTACTTTTTATTGTGTCTTTTGAGAGTTTTATGTGTGTTGTAATTATACTCACCCACTTTGATACCTGATCCATACCCATTTTCTAGACACAAAAATTTGTAATATTTTCAAAACAAAACAAAACAACAACAAAAATAACTTTCAAGATTTTGCTGCTCACATGTTGCTGGAAATGTGGTGTCTTCCATAAAATAGTACCCTACTTACCAGGTGCCACATTCTTAAAGAGGAAAGTTTCTTCTTTCCCCAGAAGCCAGCAATCACTAACAGGTTCAGGGCTGGGTGTGGAACTGTTGTCTGATTTCCTTCTTCATGCTGCAATCTTCTCTATCTTAGGCTTGCCCAGGTTCCACACAGACTGCCACAACCACTGTGAGTTCACATATGCAGCCGCCCTGCTGCACCAGAGGATAATGTTTCCTTATACTCTTTCAGCTAAGCCTACAGCTCCCTAAGCCATGGGGGGGCAGAGAATGGAAGATATTTACTCCCTTCAGCACTGAGCAGGCTTCAGTGTCTTATCCTCTGCACCTTGTCTGGTCGTAGGTCTCTCCGTTAATCATCATCCACTGCAAATAGAATGTTCTAAGATGAAGAGTTAGAAACATATTTCTTTATTGATATAACAATAACTCATCATTAGTCAATTTAATATAATATCCATTTAGTAGCATAATAGTAGTAGGTTCCCCATAACAGCCTGTGACCTGCCTATACTTAGATTCTTGGCCCAATAATTATATGGAGGRATGAGTTTCATCTTGTGGGCTGGGTGTTCAATCTAATCAGAAAGCATCTGGTAGATTCAATCTCTTAATTGTATTCAAGAGCTGCAAGATATTGTAGTCACTCTTACTTTTTCCTTTCTTGATACTCGAAAGCATTACTTCCTCCACTTGGACCTCCATTTCAGTCATCTTCTGTTTGGTCAAATCTATCACAGATGC
The DNA here is from genome assembly GCA_002335545.1 of Apodemus speciosus. Lineage (NCBI taxonomy): Eukaryota > Metazoa > Chordata > Mammalia > Rodentia > Muridae > Apodemus > Apodemus speciosus. Next base: position 7,746 of record BDUI01054649.1, on the reverse strand, counting down.
TTTTTGCTGTTATTTTGTTTTTAATGTGATTGAGAAACTGTTTCCTCCCAACATTTTCTTTGTATTGCTTTATTTGCTTCAGATCAGTGTCTCTTGTGCTGCAGACTTTTCTATCATTGTTCCTGATGTTCTTATCCATGTTGATGACTTCTTCCTACATGCTACTGACACTCTGCTCCAGTTTGGGTCCTTATTCATCTACATTTTTGTTTCCTCTTTCACATCATAGATGACTTTTAGTAATGAACTTCTGAATTCTTTGTTGTTATTTTTACCCATTTAACTGTCTTTAAATTCAGCACTTGAGGAGTTAGGATCTTTTGAAGGAGTTATGTTGCCTTGCTCCTTGTCTCYGTGTTTCATGTATTCTGAAGACCCCATTTGAATTTGGAGTCTGTGCATTAGGCAGATCCTTTCCTAATTCTTACTCTTAGAATGTTCCATTCTGGTTCAATGTTCCGTTCATGCACTGGCTCAAAGGTGTCTCTAAAGTATGTTTGGAGAAAGGGAGGTGACCTAGCACTGTGATGCATGCAGATGGAAAGCCTCACTTCCTACAGTCCAACCCTCATCACCACTTGATACTGGTCACTCCCCTCTGCAGCAGAGAAGTCTCCCTGGAGGTCACATAACTGGTTTTGCTTCAGGGTTCTTGGACTCTGTAGCAGTGAAGCACAAGCAGGGAGCCAGCTCCAGAGCTAGCTACTGACTTTAGGTTCAGATGCAGCCAATTCCAGGATTAGTCTCAGTTGGTGAGATCTATTCCAGAACACCCAGGGTGGTGCTAACTTTTGAACTTCACTGCCCAYCTAAGTTCCTTTCCACTGAGTGTATGGTTGTGGCTTTGTCACTGCCCAGTTTTAAACTGTCTACACATACCCCTAGAGCTTTTCCTCACCATGAGGCTTTTTCAGCTTAAATCTGACCTCCCTGTTGTCATTCTGTTTTCTAGTCTCCATATCAGTATTGAGCAATATAGGTCCATCTCAGGGTAGAAGCTCGACAYTTTGAGTCATGAGAATTACACAACAGGATTCCTCTTCACTGGTGACCATCAGCTTGAAGAATCACTRTCTCACCACAATCAGCATCTGTTTTAGATGATTTTTATTTAAAAATATTTCATACAATATCTTTTGATATCTTTTGATCATGTTCTCACCTCCATAAACCTCCCTTCCCCAGACCATCCTGATATCCCTACCCATACAAACTCATGGTGCAGTTTTGAAGCTTTTGAGGTTCCTAAGAAATAACAAYAATTTATTACCAAATAAAATATAATGAGATGAGCAAAAACTATCTCATCAAAATTGGACACAGCCACCCAACAGGAAGAGAAAAATCCCAGGAGCAGGCACAAAAAGCAGAGACCCTCTTATTCTCATAGTCATGAGTCCCATAAAGATACTAATCCAATAGCTACAATCTATATGCAGAGGACCCAGTATAGACCCTTTGCAGGACCTCCCTGGGCTTGCTGCTTCCATCACTGGAAGGACATGTGTGCTTTGCTTAGTTGATTCAGAGGGCCTTGTGTTTCTGGTTTCCTCCGTTCCCTCTGGTTCTTAGAATCTGTGTGYTTCGGCTTCTGCTGGATTCTCTGAGCTCTGAGAAATGGGATTTGATGGAGATKCCCTGTTTAGACTAACCCTACTTCTGAACAGAAGACCCTAGCTTGGAACTATTGACCATCTTGCCTCAGTTTTCCACCAGCTCTGATGGCAGAGTAAAAACTTTTCCACACTCGTTTAAAATGGTGAACCATAAATAACACGATACAAAGACTGGCTCACAGGAGCACTATGGGTAAATATGTTTACTATATGCTTATTTTTTAGTAAGAGGAAACGGTACCCATGGTTTCCAATATGAGAACATGTGACACTTCATACGAAGTGAGAGAATTCCTAGGAAATGTGATGTTTAAGGAGAGTAAATGACTACTACAGACATTTAAAAGCCCCCATTGCTTAAAACTGACAGATAATTAATGTAAAGGCAGGAGTTAACCACCACAAAATGTGGTTGTATAATCTTTACTCAAACTGATTGTGTGGTATAACTTTCTCTATGACCCATTTCCTGCCTCCTGCTTCATTGTTTTCCTCTCTCCTCTTCCTGGCYTCACTTGTCCATTTACAAACATCCACTMCCCACATAAATTATTGTAGTTGCTTACCTAATGCATCAAAACAAAAGTCCCTTTTCAAAAATCAGTGATATAACTAAGAGTGGTAAACCTGAATATGTAACTAGTCTTTGGCACAATAAAACAGWTTTATATGAAACATGAACATAATCATTCTCAGAGAAGCTGAATATTAAAAAGGAAGAGTGTATAGAACACATCTAATAGTATGCAATAAKAGAAAAGTACATTTAATTTATAATTAAAAGTAAGAAACAGATGAAGAGCAAAGATTGTTCTTCCTTTTGGAAATTGAAATTGCACACAAAATAGATCATTCACAAACTATCTAAAGAAAAAATCATATACAGCAAGAATTAATAAATTATGTGAATTTTATATGTAACAATAAAGTGCTTTTCTGTTTCTACCAAAAAGGAAAAAAATTCCTAATTGAGACATTGTGTTTCAATATTTCCTCTAAAGATTTTCTCCATGTACCTGTCTCTCTATTTGAAAGAATATAAAAAATTCTAGTCATTATTCCTTTAATTATTTTTAACCTCAAAAGATACCTGATTTCAGAACTATATTTAGCTTGCTACTGGCTCAGAACAAGATAAAATTGAATTATGTGTTCTCAATTTTATTGCAAGGACAGTTGAGGTGATGATGTGTATCTCCTATGATGCTAGTAATAATTGCAGTGGTGACAGTGGATACACCAGGAGCAGTAAAAAGAGTAATTCCTGAGAGCTAGATTCTCATTCTCTGTGATGGCAGTGGCGGTGATTAGAAGCACTCAGAACATGACCCCATCCCATCAGATCAGAGGGCACTGATTCTTCAATTCACAGAAACAGGATGTAAGCATTTCATTTAAGAAGTGCATGACCCAGTCCAGACAGAGTATTATAYCTATTTATTCTCTCTGATATCATCAGCCTTTTCTTCATTTAAAAAATGAAATATTTCAATATTTTTAATGTTTTAAAACATGAATTCAGAATATCTTTCTGAAGAAAATACAATGTAGCAACCTTTATATTGAAGATATAGTTATCTCTAAAATGTATATGTTGAAAACATACTTGTCTCCAAAATGTATAAATTGAAAATATACTTGTCTGTAATATATGTAATTAACCCCAGAATCAATTCACATATCTCAAAAAGGTAGGTAATAAACTAGTTCTGTTCCCTTTGTAAGCATTCTAAGAGAAAGGAAGATCCTCTAAAAACAAAACAAACAAACAAACAACAACAACAACAACAAACGACCTGTGACTCTCATCTGGCCATCAGAATATCTCCTTGGTAATGAAATCTGCCCCACTCCCAACACACACCTGCACATCGGAACTCTCAGGCTGGAAGAAAGAAAAGGGACAAGACTGGTGCTAACCAGAAAAAGAGCTTGTCTCCCAGGAAGAGACTTAACAATGTGCTGACAACTCCACAGACCACCATTCAGCAGAACAAAACGCTGAAACACATAGTAATGCCCAGGCCCACACCTTGACCACACAGCTTACATATGCGCATCTCAAAGATTTTCTTCAGTCTGAAGTTCCTGTAGATGTACTGCGCATCAGCAAAGCTTTTTATTTGCTTCTCTTCCCAGTGTGACCACAGTGAACAAATAGTTCTCTGCTTCTCCATTACTCCTTGTCTCTTTAATTAGATGGTTTAAAATGAATGGTTAAGCCTAACTAGTTAGTGCAGCCAGTATCCATAGCCTGACCCGGACAATTCCAGTAACAAAAACATAAATATTACAAATGAATCACTGTGTCCTTGAAACTAGGCTTCTGAAAGACAGAATGTCATTAAAAATAATTTAAAGATGATGGAACACGATAAAGAAATTAAATTGCCTATTACTAATCATAAGCCACAAATAAACCAATGAGTATATGGTATGGTAGAAGAGAAAAAATTATATTTGTGTATCCCATCAAATTAATGGCTAATTATTRATATTATATTGTCCAATTTTTAGAATGTAAAATAAAAGTCCAGATACCATTTTTGRTTATAAAATTTTTAATTAAGAAATGCAGCAATAAAGCTAATATTTTTCTTTGTGGATTTATACATCTAAAATTGGTACCTAAATAATTCTCTGAAGCAAATGAACAAATAATACATACCAAATAAAGTTTTTATAAAAATTAATTGAAATAGTACAAGTAAAGCAATTACATGGACATCAAACAAATATTGAAATAAGATTGCATATCATTATCACAATAGTAAAAATACCAACCTCGTTTTCTGGGTACATTCGACTATTTCTTTTTTGGGGTCTAACTATGTAGATCTTGGCTGGCCTAGAACTCACCAAGTACATAAGGCAAACCCATAAGTACATAAAYCATAAGTACATAACCTCAAAGTGAGGCTTATGAGTACCAGGCTGGTTTTGAAATAACCACTGGCTCTGCCTCCTGAACCCTAATTTAAAGGTATGCATCACCATGCACAGTTCACATATTACCAGTATTTTATGCATTGTCAGTAGTGCTCTAGTAAACCTAAGTGTTTGTATTATTATCATTCCTGCGTATAGATGACAACTGCGGCACAATACCAATAGCTTATAGAACTATTAAATAAGAAATCAGGATTATGATGAATTTTGAAGTGACCCCAGCACAAATCTTCGTTTATCCACAACCTGCAACAGTGGTTCTYATGCCTTAGCATGCTAAGCCCTTTTTGAGAAATTGTTAAAATAGTTTCTGGTCCCTAGTTCCAGAGATTTTGGTTAAGGTTGGGGTGATCATCATAAAGTAGAGTCTGAAGCAAACACAGCGGTGACTGTAATACTTGTAGAAGGATCATGTGTTCAAACAAGTCCTTGGGACTTTAGTAAATGGAGCGAATTAGTAGCAATTGCTCTGCTGATGGGAGAAAGTTTATGAGCTCTACTAGACAAATTATAAAAAGAATGGTCTCATTCTTAGGCCAATCTAAATTCCCTAAATTGTCCAGTGAACCAAACAGAAGATTCATAAAAAAAAATCTATGACAGAAATTTTATGAACTCCATATTTTAAGTTAAATAGTCATAAAACATATAAATATACATTGGCACTGTTGTGTTCTCTACACTGAGAAGGGATAAATAAGCATGAGCAAAATATATTATACAAAAATTTTACTTAATAAAAGGATATATAGTACCCATAATGATTCAAATGCATATTGGGGGGCTTCTCACTCAGTATTAATTCAGTTCTGTGTGAGTAGATTTACCTAGAGTCTTTATCCTAACCTTAGATTTTTCAAGGAAAAGAGTCAAGATCTCATGATCCTCGTTAGCAATTACATTTTCTAATATATTTGAATATAATCTTTAGTGAAAATGCAATAAACTGAGGCAGTTGATGAGAAAGAAACTAAATAATTGATAAAAAGCAATTTATTCTTTCTGTAAAATCAAATACAGGTAACCTTGTAATCACAAAAGTCTTTGGGAATTTTCTCTGTGACAGAGGATTGATAAATCTCTCTGTTTCATTACTCAGCAGATCCTTTTGATTAGAAAGTTTTCTCTTCTGCACTAAGGATCTTTAATCATAGAAATGTTCCCCATCCCTTCAAAAGGAAACAGTTCATCTGTSAGTTTTCTGATCTTAAGCAGATACAAAGCAATTCAAACAATAGTTCAAGAACATTTCTTCATCAGCTTTGTGGCTCAAAACAGTGCAAGATTTACCTGAGGGAGCAGCCATCCTATACATAATTATTTCTTCTACTGTCATTGAGAATTCATAATCTAAAATCAGATGTTTCCCTATAAGTCTTCCTATTAATTTTGAAGCTATAATCCTGTGATCCCAAATTGATCTTTACTCTTTCATAGGCTTAAAAATATTTAGTCGTCCCTGTCTTTCCTGCTTGTTATGTTTTCTCTGAATCCTACRGACAAAAGTATTGATATCACTAAAGTTCAATAGGGCGAACCAATTAGTTAATTGGGGTTACTTACAAGAGGATACTTAGTAGGAACAACTCAAATACAGTATATCAGTAAAAGCCTACTCCATCATGAGTCCTGAAACTGAAACCCTGTAGCTTATTTGTATGAGTCACAGGCCTCTCAACAGGTTGGGGGGTACCTTCCTCACAATTCAGATGGTCTCCATCTCTTCAGAAGTCTCCACTCCTTATATAACCTTGAGGATCAGGAAGTTTTATGAATCTGGTCAGTTTCAGGGACTTCCTGAGACTATCAAGTTATTTGCTTTCTGAGTTTTAAACAGCCCTTCTTCTGATGAGCCTCCTTTAAAACTTCTGAGTACCAAGGTACTTTAGAGAAAATTGTTGTTTAAAATATACAAGTACCAGACTTAAAAGAAGCTGTGGGRTTTTGGTATTATTTAATGACATTAAAAAGTGAGTTTTCCATGAAACAACAAATAAATAGATAAATAAAAACACAATTTTTCTGATGCCTAAATTTTATTGAGGCTTAAATATCTAAAAATCTAAAACTTGTCAATGGAATTTTTTGATAACCTAAATATTTCTTCCCATATAGTTTTCATAGATCTATCATCTTAGATGCAAAAAAACCCATAATTCAGTTTCAATGAGACATTAATGAAGAGTAGCATAGAACTAAATGATGATTAGTTGAATATTTGGCCAACATTTGGTACCTATGGAAGAGCAATCAGTGTTCTTAACCACTGAGCCATCTCTCCAGTCCTAAAATAACAAATTTTATTAAACATGAAAAATTACATTGGATACATAATTTCACATGTTTATTTTGCATATTTRATTCTGTTTATAGACATAATTTATATGTAGGTTCAACTTTAACAACTATGCACCTGAGGCACTAAACAGCACCTGCTGTAGAGTGAGACCTCGGTAAACACATTGTTAAATATGCCATCAATAAATAGTTGTCTGTGAATCTAAAAGATGCTATTTCTTTTTCAGAAGCTATCTAATTATCTCTGGATATGATGGAAAGACACACAAGAAAGCTTGACCTGGAGAAGTAATAACAAACTATTTTCAGGTAAGATTTTRTGCATTTTTTYYACTGTTAACAGAGTGGTAAGACTAGATAGAGTCCATCCACTCAACAACTAAATCGACAACAGTTTCTGAGCATTTCTTATGTACCACCTTACAGAGGAATATGAGATACTTTCCCTTTCTGAGGTCCTCAGCCCCTTGAGAAGTAGGAGTTATAAAGGCTGTTTCTTTCTCTAGTGATGAGAACCAAATTAGATTCATGTGAATGCTAAGGAAGGAGTCTATTGCTAAACCATAGGAATAAATGAAGCCAATCCACACAGTAGCAAGCAGTTTATTTAACAGAGATTCCTGGAGAAAGTAAGGTRACAAATATAGTCAATGCTTACAGCAGAGCCTTGAAGGCAGGAGTAATAATGCCAAAGCTTTGATGGGGGYGCCAACAGGTAAGTCTTCTGGTGTGTCCTCACTGGGTGTTTGGTGACCTGAGAAAGATGTGGGCAATCAACCAGAAAGTGGAGTGCCCCACGTGACTGCTTCCATTTTCCCAAGTGATCCTAACTTGGAAGTGGACTTTAAATAGCAGCATGGAAGCTGTAGGTGATTAGTCAAGT
>BDUI01054638.1:0-12955 GCA_002335545.1 Apodemus speciosus | reverse complement strand
AAAAAAATATGAAAAAGAATAAAAAAGTATTTCTCAGTAAGCATCACAATATTTATATTTGATTCTTTATTCCTTATTTACAGAATTTTCACATAAGTTGGTGTCAATGTTCATGGTTTTCAAAATGTATTTCTAATACTCTACTTTTAACAATTAAGAGACATGAATAATTCACCTGCATTGATTTCAACCATGCTTTTTGTTAAATTGGTAGAAAATATGGACATGCTTCCATATTAATTTACCTGTATTCACACAGTCTGTTTTCTTTGTTCATGTTGTCAGAAATAGGACTATACTATGAATTTAATAAAACACATTAAAATGTAAGGACAGGTATACTGCTATGTGATAAGTGTATAAGAACTTGTTTCACTCTTCCCTGGAAATGTTACTACTCATATATAAGGTACCTGAAGACTCTTCCTCATGCCAGAAAAACTGGGTTTTCCTTACACCTAACTTTCATGTCTGTTTACTGTCCAACTCTCTTAGCTATTATTGTGAGTCTCCAAATGATTTAATAGATACAACATAGGTAGTAATATAATAATTTGGTATTCTTTTAAGATTATTCTTTTTTTAAGTAATTCTGTTGCCAAAAATGTGTTTGGGGAACATCACAAAGCTGTTCTGGATTACATGCTTTCATTTTGATGGGGGATGGTTATTATTTTAAGGACTATTTTAACTAGACCTTAAATAAAATAATTTAAATATTTTATGTGCTCAATACTCTAAGCTTCTATGTGCTAAATGCAGGCTACAGTATATTTACTTATATCCCCGAGGACACATCCATGGTCTTCAATAATTTCAATGGACGTACAGTCTATAGTTTGTTTTATACTCCCAATATCTGACTCTATTCCAGTTAATAGATAAATTTTCTCATCTCTTTCTTTACTATAAGGCAGAGATAAATAAATCCTTTTTGCTCAGTCTGCTGCAATAACGTGTGTCCATGGCAAAGGTGATCTGTTCTAATCAACTTTATGAAGTCTGATGGAATTGCACGGGACATATCTCATCCTTGATACAACTACAGAATGATACAGTTGAGGACAAACATTGGTAACCTGAATAATACATGACAGACAGATGACCAGGTGAGAAAAGTAATTTTTCACCTATACTTCTTGTGTTTCTTTATTAAATCCTGACACATGTTCGATGGAAAGAAGACTGCTTTGCCAGCTAAAAGATGCTGTGTTTTATTAATAGCTCTTTCAGAATCCCCCCACCATGTTAGGATTTGAAACATGTTATTTTGTCAGTAAAACACAATAGGAATCTACTCTGCATTGAAATGAGACATTTCAAAGACATTTTATGAGAATATGAGTTTTCTGGTAATCAGATATTGTTATTTARTACTTAGACAAGCCAGGAATACTAAGCTTGCTGAATAGATATGTTAAATCTTATATTTGAGGAAAGATTGCATGTGATTTGATGACTTTGAATTGCTTATGTTTCCTTGTCACAGCAAAATTTGCATAGAAATGTACAAGTAAACATGGCTTATTATTAATAATGTATATTATATATATATATATATATATTTATGATGATTATTTTAGGAATAAGGAATATAATTATTTTAGAGACCATACTTTGACAACTTCTTTGGCATCATTAATAATTTGTTCAGTTTGAATGATGTCTGAAATAAAGCAAAATAATGGATTTTTATAATGTTACTAAAAGTCTCAGGTTTACCAGTTTAAATTAGAAGTTAAATCAAGATGCTGATCTCTATATATTGGACTAATAGACATATATGTCATCAAAATAACCACTCATATAAAGTAACCTAACTTATTAGGTCAATTTTTAAATAGTGTGGTCTCATACATTTAAATGTTGCTTGCTGAAAATGTTAACTCCAGTCAACCTATGCACATTTCATATACTGGCATAGTCTATTTCTCCCATACTTAATGTTTAAATAAATCATTTTAACCCTTAACATTTCCAAATATTAAAATGCTTTCAATTTCCAAGTATTTTGCTTAAATATATTTATTTATTTATTTATTTAATTTTTATTGGAAAGGTTATATTTGTAGACTAAGGTGACCTCAAATTCTAGTCAGTCTTGCTGCTTCTGTCTACTGAAGCCTAAGACTGAAGGCATATACAAGCACTGGYGTTCCTTGAATTTAGTAGTGTTTTGCTACATTAAACACATAGAGGTATAATAAATATAATAAAGAAAGCTAGTGTTCTTTAATGTAACTTTTTTCCTTTGCTTCCAAGGCAAAATGTAGTACCACTTCCCATTTTCTCTTCCTTTTGGTAAATACATAGGACTAGGCTTTGGCCCTTGAATCATTATCGGAGATCACCCATAAACAATGACCTCTAAAATTCTTTTCACTTCTCTTTATTTGGTTTTCATATTTCACTACTGTATTCTATAACTTCTGTGGTGGGTGGCATGTTCTAGCTTTCACAGTGGAGTATAGAACTACTCACATCTACATTGGGTCCTTCACAAAGATTTACAGTGTGAAGCATTGAAGTGGGTCTTTTTAGAGGGCGATATCATGACTAATGTAGGATGTGTATTTTCTTACCATGTAAATTTATTGAGATTACTACTGTTTATTCTGTTTATAATTTAAATTCTCTACTGTAATTTTGTTATCTGATATTTTATTTTTCTAACCATGTTGTTAAAGGATACATTCCAATGACTGATAGTTGTTTTTGCTTTTTCCAAGTAAAATAGACTATATTTTTTCATGTGTTTAATTTTAAATTTTTTACATCTCTGTTGTGTGTTTTTTATATCATATGGTTCTAGCTGCATAATTGTAATGGTCTTCTTCATAAGCATACTTTTTTGGAATCAAGTATGAATTCCTTTTAAAAATTTTTTTATTTTGAAATTGTAATGACCTTCACATTTGAAAACTAGCAATGACTTGTTCGTGTACCTTATTTGTTCCATGTCCTTCTTTGAGGAGAGTCATTAATTGTATCATTCCTCTATCAACATAATTTTTTATTAATCTTCTTTTGGAGGTCTTGAGCATTTTATGTTAATTTTCCTTTCTGCAAATAATTCACTGCATTGTATGGTTAAGCCTACCATATAGTGTTCTGTTGCATATATTGTTTAAATAATTTCTAAACAAAACAAAACATTGCTTGCTCTTTTAAGTAGTCCCTGTTTTTGCTTAAATGATACCATTTTATATGTTTTTTATTAAAACACTTATATTTTAAAGCTGTCTATCATGGATAAGTAGGTAGAGGATTCTTGATTGTTTCCTGATCACATTCCCCCTTCCCATGACTGAAATAAGCTTGTGAGGCTAAGTACCAGAGAATTACCAAGACCAGGAGCAAATCTCAGCCCGTTCAAGGACCCACTGTCAATCCATGAGGCATCAACTAACTGTCTGTGAAATGAGAAACTAGAGGACAGGTTGAGAAGTTTCTAGAAGAAAAACTAATCTGCACAGTGCGTATCAAATTCACAATTTACACCAGCCATTTCAAAGACCTTCATGCTATATAATGCCATTTCAATGCAATAGAAAGAGATACTTTTAGTTCCAATTCACTTTTTTTCTACCTTTCTCTCAGGTTATGGTAAACATAGTAATAAGACAGAAGGAAGGGTAAACATAATGCTCATTTTTGCTTTCGGCAAGTTTTTTAGATCATCAATATAAAGGAAGGTAAAAATAGAAACTTCACCATTTGGGACTAAGTTAAGGTCCATTCATTCCTAGGAGTATATTCCTACTTAACTTATCTCTTTTGTTAGTATTTTGTACTTGTGTCTCCTTCTCCACCTTAGATGATATTCAAATTTACATATTAAGTAAATGTGTAGTCACATTCATTTTCATGTTAATTTTCATAAAAGAATTTATAGTGTAAAGGAGAAATGGGGAAATGAGATTAAACAACAGTGACATTTCCCATTTTGTTCTGTGCAGTAGGAAATGACATCTCACCCTGGTAAGATACATCCCTAAGAAATTAGGATCTGAAAAGTAAATGATCAAGCTTTAGAACTGAGGACCAACTGCTCCTCAAGAAGACCAACAGAGGCTTGACTTCTGTAGGAAGAACACAAGAAGCCTTAAGAGAATAAACTACTGTCTCCTTGATCTCTGCTCTTATGGAGCTTCATTCTCAGTATATTAACTACAGCAAAGGTCAGCACTGGAAAATTGCTCAATAATTAAGAGCACTGGCTGCTCTTGCACAGGACCTGTGTCCAGTTAACATAACCCACATGTTGGCTTTTAGATCTCTTTAATTCCAGTTTCATCAGATCTATCCTCCCCTCCTTGCATCTATGTATACTGCACACATGTGAGCAATCTCTGCAGTATGATATTTTATACATTTTTAGTTGGTTATTTTATTTACTTATATTTCAAATGGTATTCCCCTTCACAGTTTCACCTCCACAAACCCCTTCCCACTCCCCCTGACACTATAAGGGTGTTCCACATCTCCAATACACTCCAACCTTAGCTCCCTAGCACTTCCATACCTTGGAAGTCTTCACAGGACCAAGTATCTCCCCTCCCAGGGATGACCAATAAAATAATCCTCTCCTACAGATCCAGCTGGAGCCATGTGTACTCTTTGGTTGGTGTTTTTGTCCCTGAGAGCTCTGGGGGCTGGGTGCTGGTTGGTTGATAATGTTCTTCCTGTGAGGTTGCAAGACCCTTCAGCTCCATCAGTTCTTGCATTAACTTCTTCATTGGAATCCATGTGCTCAGTCTGATGTTTGGGTGCATGCATAGGCATCTATATTGGTCAGGCTCTGGCAGAACCTTTCAGGGGACAACTTTACTAGACTCCTTCACATCTGCAATAGTGTCTGGGCTTCGTGTCTGCAGATGGAACAGATCCCTATGTGTGGCAGACTCTGGATGGCAATTCCTTCAGTCTCTGTTCCACTCAATGTCTTTGAATTTCCTTTTGCTAATATTTTTGAGATGGGCAAGAGGAGCCATGTTTCAACCAAGAGGCATGCCTATCCACTGGATATGGTTTCTTCATGTTCAATCTCCCTTTTGTGGGTATTTGGCTAATGTCCTCCCTGTTGGGTCCTGGGACCCTCTTGGGTCCCTGGCATCTAGGACTTTCTAGTGGTGATCCCCAGTTGCCCCTCCTCCACTGATACACACCTCCTTTCAAATTCCTGACCCTCTGTATTTCTTCCCCATCTCCTTCATTATCTAACTGATTCCCCCTTTCCTCACTCCCTTTTCTCTCCCTCTAAGATTGCTTTCTTCCTCTACTTCCCAAGGTTATTATCATTCATAGTCTGAGTCAGACAGTAGTATCCACACTTTGGTGTGATCTACGTCTTGGGTTTCATATGGCCTGTGAGTTGTACTGTGGGTATTTTGAGCTTATTTTTGGCTAATATTCACTTATCAGTAAGTACATACCATGTGTGTTCTTTTGTGACTGGATTACCTCATTCAGGATTGTATTCTCTAGTTTCATCCATTTGCCAGTGAATTTCATGAAGTCATTGTTTTTAAGAGTTTAGAAGTACTCCATGGTGAAAATATATTTTCTGTATCCATTCCTCTGTTGAAGGACATCTGGGTTGTTTCCAGCTTCTGCTATTATAAATATGGCTGCTATGAACATAGTGAAACGTGTCCTTGTTATATGGAACATTTTTTTTTTGTATATAACCCCAGTAGTGATATAACTGGGTTCTCAGGGAGAGCCATTTTCAATTTTCTGAGAAACAGTCAGACTGATCTGCACAGTGGTTGTACAAGTTCTCAATTCTACCAGAAGTGGAGAAGTGTTCCTCTTTCTCCACATCCTCACTAGCTTCTGCTGTCACCTGAGTTTTTGATCTTACTCATTCTTACTGGTGTGAGGTGGAATCTCAAGTTCATTTTGATTTGAATTTCCCTGATGACTAAAGGTGTTGAATATTTCATTAAGTGCTTCTCAGCCATTCAATATTCTTCAGTTGAAATTTTTCAGTTTACCTCTGTAACCCATTTTTAAAGGATTATTTGGTTCTCTGGAGTCAAACTTCTTGAGTTCTTTGTGTACTTTGGATATAAGCCCTCTATAAGATGTGGTGTTAGTAGAGATCTTTACCCAATCTATGGGGTGCCATTTTGTCCTACTGACAGTGTCCTTTGGCTTAAAGAAGCTTTTTAATGTTTTAAGGTCCCATTTGTCAATTTTTAATCTTAGAACTTAAGCCATTAGTGTTGTGTCCAGAAAAATTTCTCCTGTACCAATGTGTTCAGTGTTCTTTCCTACTATCTCTTCTATTATTTGTCAATTTTTAAATATTTTATTTATGTTTTATGGTATTGTGTTTTTAAGTGGAGGTCCTTGATTCACTTAGAATTAAGCTTTGTACAAGGAGATAAGAATGGGTCAATTTGCATTCTTCTACACACTGACCACCAGTTGAAGAAGCACCATTTGTTGGAAAGGCTCTATTTTTTTYCTATGGGATGGTTTTGACTTCTTTGTCAATGATCAGGTGACCATACATGTGTGGGTGTATTTCTAGGTCTTCAATTCTATCCCATTGGTGTACCTGCCTGTCTCTATACCAATACTATGCAGTTTATTACTTTTTCTCTACAGTACAATGCTTACATTTAGGGATGGTGATTCCCCCAGAAGTTTTCTTATTATTGAGAGTACTTTTCACTTTCCTGGGTTTCTTGGCCTTCCAGATGAAATTAAGAATTACTCTTTATACCTCTGTGAAAAATAGAGTTGGAATTTTGATGGGGATTGCATTGAATGTGTTGATTGCTTTTGGTAAGATGGCTATTTCTACTATGTTAAGTCTGCTGATCCATTCAAGATCTTTCCATTTTCTAAGGTCTTCTTCAATTTCTTTCTTCAGAAACTTGAAGTTCTTGCATACAGTTCTTTCATTTTCTTGGTTAAAGTCACATCAAAATATTTTATTTTATTTTAACTATTGTGAAGGGTGTCAATCCCTAATTTCTTTCTTAACTCATTTATCCTTTGAGTAGAGGAGGCTACTGATGTTTTAGAGATGATTTTATAATCAATAAATTTACTGAAGGTTTTTCATCAGCTGTAGAAGTTCTTTAATGAAATTTTTGGGGTCACTCATAAATACGATCATTTCATCTGTAAATAGTGATATCTTTATTATTTATAATAGCCAGAAGCTGGAAAGAACCTAGATGTCCTTTAACAGAAGAATGGATACAGAAAATGTGGTACACTTACACAATGGAATACTACTCAGTTATTAAAAACAATGAATTCATGAAATTCTTAGGCAAATGGATTGAGCTAGAAAATACCATCCTGAGTGAGGTATCCCAATCACAAAAGAACACACAYGGTATACACTCACTGATAAGTGGATACTAGGCCAAAAGCTCGTAGTACCCAAGATACAACTAACAGACCACATGAAGCTCAAGACTCTCATTTAAAATCATATCTCATGATTATGATAGAGAACTTTAAGAAGGACACAAATAATTCCCTTAAAGTAATACAGGAGAATATAGGTAAACAGGTAGAAGTCCTTAAGGAGGAAACAAAAATCCCTTAAAGAATTAAAGGAAAACACAATCAAACAGGTGAAGGAATTGAACAAAACCCTCCAGGAATTAAAAATGGAAATAGAAACAATAAGGAAATCACAAAAGGAGACAACCCTAGAGATAGAAAACCTAGAAAAGAGATCAGGAGTCATATATGCAAGCATCACCAACAGAATTCAAGAGATAGAAGAGAGAATCTCAGGTTCACAAGATATCACAGAAAACATTGACACAACAGTCAAAGAAAATGCAAAATACAAAAAATTCCTAGCCCAAAACATCCAGGAAATCCAGGACACAATGAGAAGACCAAACCTAAGGATTATAAGTATAGAAGGGATCAAATTTCTCTACTTAAAGGGCCAGTAAATATCAACAAAATTATAGAAGAAAACTTCCCTGAGCTAAAGTAAGAGTTGCCCATGAACATACAAGGAGCCTACAGAACTCCAAATAGAGTGGATCAGAACAGAAATTTCCCCCATCACATAATAGCCAAAACACCAAATTCACTAAACAAAGAATATTAATGTCAGTAAGGAAAAAATGTGAAGTAAGTTATAAAGGCAGACCTATCAGAATTATACCAGCATTCTCACCAAAAGATATGATGAAAGGATGAGAATTACAGGCTAAAAATCCCCCATGCCTAACTCTTAAATGACCCCAAAAAGCCTGCTCTCTGTTAGAAACTAGGTGAATGGTCACATTCCTTGAACCGCCCAGGAGTGCACACATCACACCCGCCTGCGATGTCCAGCTGTGAGTCGCAGGCCTGGGAAGGTCCGCGTCCTTTCCAGTTTCACCTCCTCGGAGCAACTAGGGCAAGGACAAGCACAGCTGGGCTGGTGGGGTCACTGCGCGGAATTCAGGGCTCACGCCTGGTGGGTGCTCAGGTCCCCAAGAACCTAATACATGACCCTGGCCCTGTAACAGGAATTGCGTATGTGCCCTGTAAGCGGAAATGAGCTAACTAGTTGCTATCTGGCTTCTGGTTCTCGGAGGGCAGACTTGGATAATTTAAACTGATTGGCTTAGAACCTGTGGAGCCAAATCAATTGGCTTGCACTACGCGGGTTCTCGATGCTAAAGAATGATTGGCTGTGATGCATGGGTTTTGTTATAGACCTATAAAAGCTGTTCTGATTCTGCACTTGGAGTTCACAGTCCCCTACCCCTGTGTGGTGTGTGGCTGTGAGCCTCAGAGCCTCTGGAATAAAAATCCTCTTGCAATTGCATCAAGACCGTTTCTCGTGAGTGATTTGGGGTGTCACCTTCTGAGGCATGGGGTGCAGGGTGCACCCTCATGTTTTTTTCAGATCTTACAATGAAAGCTAGAAGATCCTGGGCAGAAGTCATATAGACCCTAAGGGAGCACAAATGCAATACTGGGTGACAATACTCAGTAAAACTATCAATTATCATAGATGGAGAAACCAAGATATTCTGTGACAAAACAAAATTTAAATAATATCTTTTCACAAATCTAGCATTACAAAGGATAATAAATGGAAAACTCCAACAAACAGAGGGAAACTACATACTAGAGAAAACAAGAAAGTAATTTTCTTTCAACAAACCCAAAAGAAGATAACCATGCAAATGTAATTCCCCCTCTTACAACAAAAATAACAGGAAAAAACAATCACTATTCCTTAATATCTCTAAACATCAATGGACTCAATTCCTGAATAAATACATAGACTAACAGACTGTATGTATAAGTAGGAGCCAGGTTTTTGSTGCATACAGGAAAAGCATCTCAGTTACATGCACTACCTCAGAGTATACCACTGGGAAAAAAAGAAATTCCAAACAAATGGTTACAAGAAACAAGCTTGAGTAACCATTATAATTTCAAATAAAATTTACTTTCAAACAAAAGCTATTAAAAAGACAATTCATGTTCATCAAAAGAAAAATTTACCAAAATGAACTCTCAATTCTGAATATCTATGCTCCAAATGCAAGTATACACATATTCATAAAAGTAACTTTAATAAAGCAAGCAATAGTAGTGTGAGACTTCAACATCCCATTCTCAGCAGTGGACAGATCATAGAACCAGAAAATAATCAGAGACGCAGTGAAACTAACAGAAGTTATGAACCTAATGGATTTAGCAGTTATCTATTGGACATTTCATCCTAAAACAAAAGAATATATTTTCTTCTCAGGCCCTCATGGTAACTTTTCCAAAATTAACCATTTAATCAGTGACAAATCAGTCCTTAAGTAATACAAAATGATTGAAATAATCCCATGCTTCCTATCAGATCACAACAGACTAAGGCTGGTCTTCCAAAACAACAAAAACACCTGAAAGCTCACATACACATGGAAGCTGAACAAAATTCTACTCAATGATAACTTGGTCAAGTAAGATATAAAGAAAGAAATTAAAAGCTTTTTAGAAATTAAAGAAAATGAAGGTACGACATAGTCAAATTTATGGGACACAAGAAAAACACTGTAAAGAGGAAAAGTCATAACACTGAGTGCCTCCAAGAGGAAACTGGAGAGAGCATACACTAGCAGCTTAACAGCACACCTAAAAGCTCTAAAACGAAAAGAAACAAACAAACAAACAAACAAAAAAACCCAAGAGGAGTAGATGGCAGGAAATAAATTCAGGACAGAAATTAACCCAACAGAAACAAAAAGAATTATAAAAGAATCAACCAAACTATCAGCGGGTTCTTTGAGAAAATCAACAAGAGAGATAACCCCTTAGCCAGATTATCCAGAGGGCACAGAGATAGTATCCAAATTAATAAAATCAGAAATGGAAAGGGAGATATAACAATGGAAACTGAGGAAACACAAAAGGTAATCAAATCCCATTTCAAAAGTCTATACTCAAGAAAACTGGAAAATCTGGATTAAATGGACAATTTTCTAGACTAATACCAGATACCAAAGTTAAATCAGGATTGGATAACCTATTCAAACAGTTCCATAGTGCTTAAAGAAATAGAAGCAGTCATTAAAAGTCTCCCAAATCTGACGCAGCTATACCATCCTGGGCATATACCCAGAAGATGCTCCTACATGTAATAAGGACACATGCTCTACTATGYTCATTGCTGCCTTATTTATAATAGCAAGAAGCTGGAAAGAACCC
Organism: Apodemus speciosus; assembly: GCA_002335545.1. Lineage (NCBI taxonomy): Eukaryota > Metazoa > Chordata > Mammalia > Rodentia > Muridae > Apodemus > Apodemus speciosus. The sequence continues at coordinate 2,263 of BDUI01054638.1, read as the reverse complement.
AAATGTCCCTCAACAGAGGAATGGATACAGATACTGTGGTATATATACACAATGGAGTACTATTCAGSTAATAAAAGCAACGAATTTATGAAATTCTTAGGCAAATGGATGGAATTAGAAAGTGTCATCCTGAGTGAGGCAACCCAATCACAAAAGATCACACATGGCATGCACTTACTAATAAGCAGAAGTTAGCCCAAAAGCTCAAAATAAAAAAGTTACAATTCACCTAGCATAGGAAGCTCAAGAAGGAGAACTTAAGTAAGGGTGCTTTGGTTCCTCTGAGAAAGAGAGCAAAATACAGGAGCAATAAGGGAGATCAGGGGCTAAAGTAAAGGCCACCCAGAGACTGCCCTACCTGGGGATTCCTCCTATAAACAGTCAACAAACCCCGACACTACAAAGGATGACAAGAATTGTATACCAAAAGGAGCATTCAATGGTTGTCTCCAGAAGGGCCCTGCCAGTGCCTACAAATACAGAGCAGATGCTAGCAACCAACTATTGGACTGGGCATGGAGTCCCCAATGGAGGAGCTGGAGGATGGTCCAGAAGAGCTGAAGGGGCTTGCAGCCCCATGGGAATAACAATGATTTTGGCCACCCAGATGCCCCAAGACTCCCAGGGACTGAACCCTCAACCAAGGGGCACACATGGTTCCAGCCAATAATGTGGCAGAGGAAGACCTTGTTGGGCATCAGTGGGAGGAATGGTCCTTGGTCAGGTAAGGCTTAACAGAGGTCCCAACAAAGGGAAACCAAGGGGGGGAGGGTGTGGGAGTGTGGAGGGGCTTATACGTGGAGGCAGGGGGAGTGAGGAGGGGTTGGGGGGTCTTTGGGGAAGGGGGAAACTGGGAAAGGTTTTACCATGGCACTATATATGAAGATGATATTCAATAAAAAAATAAAAAAAAAAAATAAAAAATCTCCCAAACAAAAAAAACCCATGAGCAGATGTGTTTAGTGCACAATTCTTTCAGGCCTTCAAGGAAGACCTAATTCCAATAATCTTCATCTTTTCCACAAAATAGAAACAGAAAAAACACTACCTACCTCATTCTATGATGCCACAGATATACTGATACCAGAACCACAAAAACACCCAACAAAGAAAGAGAACTTCATACCAGTTTCACTTATGAGTATTAATGGAAAGATACTCAATACAATTCTTGCAAATTGAATCCAAGAACACTTCAAAACTATCATTCACCATGATCAAGTAGACTTCATCCCTGGGATGCAGGGTTGTTTCAACATGTGGAAATCTATCAACATAATCTACTATGTAGACAAACTCAAAGAAAAAGACTAAATGATCATTTCATTAGATGCTGAAAAAGAGTTTGACAAAATTCAGTAGCCCATCATGTTAAAAAGTCTTGAACAGATCAGGAATCCAAGGCCCAAACTTAAACATAATAAATGCAATATATAGCAAACCAGTAGCCAACACCAAATTAAATGGAGAGAAACTTGAAATAATCCCACTAAAATTAGGGACTAGGAAAGGCTGCCACTCTCTTCCTATCTATTCAATATAGTACTTGAAGTTTTAGCTAGAGCAATTAGACAACAAAAGGATATCAAAAGGATACAAATTGGAAAGGAAAAATTCAAAATATCACAATTTGCCGATGATATAATAATATACTTAAATAACTCTAAATGTTCTACCAGAGAATTCTGTCAGCTGATAAATAACTTCAGCAAAGTATCTGGATATAAAATTTTTCAAACTATTCAGTAGCTTTTCTATATTCAAAGGATAAGCAGGTTGAAAAAGAGATTAGGGAAAGGACAAACTTTACAATTGTCACAAAAAAAAATATAAACTATCTTGGTGTTATTAACCGAATAAGTGAAAGTTCTGTATAACAAGGACTTCAAGTCTCTGAAGAAAGAAATCGAAGCAGACCTCAGAAGATTAAAAGATCTCCTATGCTCGTGGACTGGCAGGATTAATATTGTAAAAATGGCCATCTTGCCAAAAGCAATTTACAAATTCAATGAAATCCCCATCAAAATTGCAACTCGATTCCTCACAGAGTTAAAAAGAGCAATTATGAATTTCATTAGGAATTCCAAAAAACCAGGATATCAAAAAAAATCTAAACAATGAAAAAAGACCTGCAGTAATCTTAAACTGTACTACAGAGAAACCACGATAAAAACTGCATGGTATTGATACAGTGATAGGCAGGTAGATCAATGGAATAGAATTGAAGACACAGAAATGAACCCATACACCTATAGTTGCTTGA
>BDUI01054636.1:0-13097 GCA_002335545.1 Apodemus speciosus | reverse complement strand
TCTCTCTCTCTCTCTCTCTCTCTCTCTCTCTCTCTCTTTCCCCCAGATGACTACTCCCAAAGCAAGAATGAGAGACCTCAGAGAGAAGCTGCGGTTCTTCTCTACCCTAAGAAGGCTTCATGGAAGCTGTTTAATGAAAGTAAACGACATCATCACCACACACAGCCCTGGAAGAGAACAATGATACACTCATGGTTGTGTATTTCCACAGCAATCCTGGCTAAAGGTGGCACTAAATTTGTCTTACGAGACTTCTGCTTCTTACCCAAAATAACTTTATTTCTGCAAAGTGAAAGTTCGCTCCTAAAAGAAAGAAATACTCCTATTAAGCAATTATAGAACAGACGGCAAGGTGACTTGGTGAGCCCTGGAGTCCTGGAAGGCCATTCTGTCACTTGATGCCATCTGCTTTGCTTCTCCCAGCCTGTTCTCTGCCCCACAGCCTGGCTAGTAAGAGCTTCTTGTTCGGTGAGATGATTTGCACAAGGCACTTAGCACATGCGCTTGACGATGGGTTTTGTTTTTGTTTTGAGGGAGGCGGCCGAGGAATAGACTCATCCAACTGCATCTGAAGGTGTGCTTAGCATGTCCACAACAGATTCCAGGCAAAACCCAAAGCTGGGAGAGAGAGAGAGAGAGAGAGAGAGAGAGAGAGAGAGAGCAGCCACAACTGAGAGAGGTAGTAGGACCGAGACCATGGATTCCCAATGGAGCTGATCTCCTACACAAGTCTCCTAGCATCTGTCTTTGAGGAAACGTGTCCTTACCTCTGCAAAGACTCTCATGTGGTGAGGACAGAGCCCTGGTGTCCATAATCTGCAGGTCTGGCCTTAGTGTGTGTGTGTGTGTGTGTGTGTGTGTGTGTGTGTATGTGTGTAGTCATGTGCTTGATGCATATGTATAAGTATGTGCTTGGGTGTGTGTGTAAGTTTGTATATGTGTGTATAAGCATGTGCTTGTATATGTGTATAAGTATGTGCTTGTGTGTGTGTATAATCATCATGTGCTTGCATGTGTCTATAAGTATGTGCTTATATATGTATATATAAGCATGTGCTTGTGTGTGTGTATAAGTATATGCATGTGTGTGTGTATAAACATGTGCTTTTATGTATACGTATTCTCAGGCCATCAGGTCCCAAGTAAACAATACTGTGAAGAGTTACAGAGCCTAAGAGGCTGTTCACACCTAAACAAGGCAAGAGCCAAATGGTTCTACAATCCTTATGCCTCCTAAAAGAGGATGTGCAGCTTTCTCTGGTTCCATAGGGGATATATGCCAACCCTCTACTAGACAGAAGGAAGGTCACTATCCTGCAGAGTGTGCCTGAACTCTGCGGGCCTACACGCCTGCCCTTGAGCAGTCCTGTGCCCTGGCGCTAGTCCCTTACCCAGGCTTTATTCCTTTACTTTTCTTCCTCCTTCTCTCCTTCCTTCCATCTCTCTCCCTCCCTCTCATCCTTCCTCCCTCCACTTCCCTCTTCCCTTCTTCCTTCTTTCCCTTCTTCCTCCTCCTCCTCCTTCCCTCCCCTCTCTCTGTAGGGTCTCATGAAGCCTTGAACCCTGATCCTCCTACCTTCACCTCCGAAGTGCTGGGATTATAGGCATAAATCCTCATGCCCAGCTCTTTTGTCTTTTCTGAACTTTAGTTCTTTGCTTTTGAAATGGAGAAACACAAACTGCATCCCCGAGTTGCTGAAAAGATGAAATGAAATCATCTGTATGAGGGTAAACATGAAGAGCTATATGGTAGCCAGGATTAGGTAATAAAGGTGACATCAGAGAGGTTCTGCTTCAGAGGGAGCCACATAGCCTGTGAAGGGAAGCTGCTTCCGGTGACAGAAGACAGACAACAGTGTGCCACCTAGAGATTAGAGATGAGCTGTGTCAGTGCTGTGCTCCGTCCTATGGGGAGTTTATTTCCCTGATACACACACACTTGCATAGACATACTACATGCATTCTACACACATAGCCGCAGATGCTCACATAGCACACAAACATATCACACATACATATTCTTCATATATATCCACACATAAATTTACAGATGGTCACATACCACATATATATGTGCATATGACATATAGATACACTATGCATATGAATACACATACTACATAATACTCTACACAGGAACATAGATATTACATATAGATATAACATATACACATGCAATATACCTATCAGATATATGTTATGCTCCCAAACATAAATCATACACCACATGCACACACCACATACTGACATACATATATACATACACATATATACATTCTATATGCATGCTATACAGATATACATACACACACATATATATATACATGCCACACATATACTACACACAAACTCAGATGTCACATACCACATATACACAAGCACACTCTACATACTACATTCATACATATGCCATATACAAACATAGAAAGTTACATAGTACATTCATGCCACATATCTATGTCACATACATCACACATACATATAACCCACACACAGATGCTCATACCACATGCATGCATCAACACCCCACATATATACGCCATACAGATGTACACTTTACATATACACAAACAATCAGACATTCATACATGTCAAATACATATCACACACGCCCATGATCATACACCCTCTTCCCAGCAATACCAGTTTCAGCTAGATGCGCTGATGCAGAAGATTTGGGACCAGATAAAGATGCTATAGTATGCTCTTTTCATCATGGATGGCAGAAAAAGGGGGTGCCAGATAGCACAACATGAGTGAGCTACTAAGCTACTAAAGAGAAAAAGCCTACGTTCCTGCTGTGTGGACCACTGGTTTTTACAGGCTACCCATCACTACAGTGGAAAAGTTTAAGAACACAGACTAATGTGAGTATTTGAAGGTGTGTGTGTGTGTGTGTGTGTGTGTGTGTGTGTGTGTGTATGCTGTGAGTCATGTTGTTGTCCGTCTCTCCAAGCAGACACACAATCCCCATTGTAGGGGCTTTCAGAAGCAGTCCACTCCCCTGAGCACCCCAGCCCTTAACTGTGAACAGTCGCTACCAGGACTGTTGTCAATTGCTGCTGAGATCAGAAATAAGCCTTCTTCAAAGATGTGTGTATCTCTTGGCAGACAGGGCTGCCAAGCCTCTGGAAAGGCTGGCATGGGTAGCGGTGGTCTCCCCAGATCCACAGACAGCTGTAGTAGGCAGGATCCCAGAGTGGGCATGCCTACTGGGGCCAGGATCCTTCTCCAGATGCCTATGTTTACCAAGATGGGCTGGATGGACCTGGATCCTGAGCTGTCACCCCAGGAATTTGGATTGCTATCCCTGGATAGCCACCAAGGCTCTGCCTTCCAGACGGAGATGGAGTGCCGTGCATGCGGTAGTGGCACTGATGCCACAGGTAAGTAACTTGGTTTCCCGGTGTTCCCTGCCAAACGGGCATCTGTCACCTTACATTATTGTCATCTTCCATTTAGATTCCTGCTTTGTGATGCTTTTCTAAATAAAAGAAGGCAAGGGAAGCGATGTGTGGCAGCGCTCCAAGCTCCTCTTAATTGCAAATTCCCTTAAGTACCACTTCCCTGGAGCTGCCGGCCCTGTCTGCTAGTCAGGCCCACTTCAGCCTGCCTAATTTTTAATAGGCAGGAGATCATTCCCAGGGTGCACTAACCCATCCCTTCTGTTCATCAGCACGTTCTCATGTGCATGGGATCTTAAATTATTAGAAAGAGTGGCCCTGCCCCTTTCTTTCATCTTAACATTAAATGGAAGGAACGAGAAAGGGCTAGGGAGAAGGAGAAAGAGAGAAGGGAGGTGGGTGGTTGGAAGTGATGGCCAGAGGATTAGCATCCTCAAGTGGGGGCAGATGCTACGGAGATCAGTGAGGCTGACACGTTGATGAGATGTCAAAGTAGGAATGGACCCAGTGTCCTGCAGTCCTTCAGAGCCTTCCCAATGCCTTCCCCATACCTCCTTTCCTCTTCCTCCAGGATCCCATTTACTTCCAAAATGCACACGCTAAGGGATTCAATGTGAACAAGGCTGTGGGTGGGAGGGGGGCTTGTCCAGTACCACGCGGGGCCTAAGCCGTTCGCTGTGCATGGTCAGTGCTCTGGACTCAGATCATGTTAACTGTTTGGAATATCACCTTGGGTGGAAGCAAGAAGAAATGGAGTCAGGGGACTGTTTTCCTTCTAGGGGGGAAGGACAGCAGATAGGGAGAGCAGAGTATCTGGATGTGGAAATAAGAAGGCTGAACCCCAACACAGTAGCTCTGCACCCCAACATGGTAGCTTCCGTACTGTCTCTGTACCATTTAATCTCTAACACGGTAAAGCAGACCTGGCTCTATGCGTTGTAAAAGCCATGAAGTGTATCGTGAAAGGCCCCCAGCCAACCACAGACACACAGATCTGCACCCCCCCCACCCCCAGAGGAGGTCAATTCCTCAGGCTAGCAGGGCTGGCCCCAGGTGGCCCACTGCTGCCTCTTGCAGTCAGAAGAGGTCAGGAATAGAGATGGCAAGGCAGCCCTGGGAAAGTCCAGGGAGAGTTAATATCAGAAACTGCTGTGCAGATGCAAAACACGCTCGCTAAATTGCCCTGGTACCCAAGGAAACAGCTGCAGGGTAATATGAAGAGAAGGGAAGGCCTGGAGATGGGAATTGGGGTGGACACTCCATTCTTCCTGTCTCAATAGAACCAGTCTGTGGTGATTGCTGTCCAGTGACCTGGCCCGCTGGCTCCCCACGGTGCCCTCAGAGGGCCTACAGCCAGCCCTTGGCTTTCCCTCTGGAGATCCAGGCAGAAACAAGGCTAAGCGATGGATAGAGCCGCGGAGTGGAGAGAACTCTGTCTCGGGGTACCCCAGCTGCTCCCGTCTGGGAAGCAGCGATGCGCAGGTGCTCTAGCCTCACCAGGCTCTGACTTTTTTTTTATGACTAGATGTGGAGAAACAGCACTGACTCTGGAAGAACGAGATTAAAAAAATAAAAGCTGAGGGCCTAGGGAGATAGCTTGGTTTATAAAGTGCTTGTTTTGCAAGCGTCAGGACATGAGTTCAATGCCCAGAACCCTCATAAAAAAGTCAGATGGACGGTATAAACTCACAGTCCACGCACCAGGGAGGCAAAGACAAGCAGAGCCCTGGGCTTTCCTGGCCTGGAAGCCTATCGGACTAATGAGCTCAAGAGAGCAGTAAGAAACCCTTTCTCAAGAAAAAAGGGTAGACAATATCTAAGGAACTACATCACCAGAGATTCTCCTCTGGCCCCCATATGCAAGTGTCTACATGTGCATGTGTACTTTTGCACACACACATATACATACACACATACATACACACACATACACACACACATGATAAGGATGCTTTGTGGGGTCAGTTTCACTTAGAAACAAGGAGGTTATTTTGCTATAACCCGTGTCAATCACTGTAAGTCCATACCGTTTCCTTGTAGGACAGTGAGAAGGAAACATGAGATTGGGATGGTCCTGTTCATTCCTGTGTACTTACTGGCTAGCATAGAAGGTACCAATGGGCAGACGCCAAATTCAGTGTCTGTCAGTTTAAATGTCTTGAGATGACTGTATTCCTGACAGCCTGTTCACAGGCTCACTCTGAAACGCCTAAGCAGGAATGACCTTAAAGGTTCCCTCTTCTCCAGCCACTGCATACCCCGTCCCTTCATAAGCTGCCTCTGGAGAGAGTGTAGCAATGGCTGCAGAGTGTGTTCCACGTGAGCCGTGCCACTGTCCCTTCAACCCCACCCACTGCGAGTGCAGAGCTAGGACACCAGGATGTCCTGCAGCCTAGAGGCCGTCCGCACCCAGGAAGGTTGGAAACTGTGGTACAGTCTTTTTCCTTCTCAAATCCTTGGATTTCTTGTAATGCCACCTTGTGGGCACTCAGTCCCTAGGGGACTAGCTATAATTTTGTCCTCAAGCCCACTTAAGGCTCAGTCTCTGTGACCCCAGCTAAGTCACAAAGGCCACCTAACACTCAGAGGAGTATCATGAATCTGCCTTTTCCTTAATGCTCTCCACAAGTCATTCCCATCGGAAGAGGAACGGCATTAAAATCCAGACACAGACATGACCACTGCTTCAAACATACTAAACGTACACACTCAGAGCTGGAGCGATGGCTCAGCAGCGACAAGCGCTCGATGCTCTTGCAAAGGACTCGGTTTCAGTTCCTAGCACCCATATGGCAGCTCACAACCATCCTTAACTTCAGCCACGGAAGAGCCAATGCCCTCTTCTGACCCCTGTGGACAACCAGGCATGCATGTGGTACACAGGCATACATGCAAACAAAGCTCTCATATGCATAAAATAAAGTAAGTAAATCTAATAAAATAAAATAAAATGTACGAAGTCATCCCACAGAGTATAGAGTCAGTTCAGAGACTATGTCTAATGTAAGCATGGGTTCGCTAGAACCCACCATCCGGGCAGAACTGCAAGTAATAAATGTAGTACAGTCTTTCTAACCCCCGGTCTAATTCTCATGCATATCCTTGGCCTTAGCCTCTCTTCATAGTAGGTGACAATGTCTATCTCTCAAGATTATCTTGCAAAGTGAATGGGATCTTAGATGATCGTTGCCCAGCAAAGTGTTGGCCATATTAGACTTTCCGTAGCCGGTGTTCAGCCTGGCTCGCTGTTTCCCTGTAGCTCAAGCATCTCTTGGCTGGTGCTAGAGGCAACATTCTGGCTACTTGGAGTTTCTCTATGTGAAATCAAGTGGGCAAGCATCTAAAAATGAACCCAATTCTGCCCTGGGCCCAAGAAATCCTGGCTTCATACACCGACGGTAGCTTCTCCTGTCTCTGTGCCTAGATTGTTCTCTGAGATGTCTGGTTTTTTGGTCCCCCCAGTATGTCTTTCAGCTGGGACCTTAGGGTGCATTCTGCCGAGGATCCAGGCTCTTGGCTTCCCTCCGTGGAAGGCAGATGGTGTTGAGTCAGGATACCTCTCTTCTCCCTTGGCCAGTGCAGCCGGACCGATTTCTCGCTGTGTCTGGGTGGGCGTGGCAAGGGACGCAGGGCCGACAGCTTTTGGACTCTTCCCCGAAGCTGGACTATTTCTGGGGAGGCGGAACTGTAAGCCTCTGACTTCCCCGTCGTTGAACCACCCAAAGACATCTCTCTTTGTTTGCCTGTATTTCACTCTGTCACTGCCTGAGAGGCTGCTTCCATTTGCTTTTATATATTCATTTGAAATGACTCCTCCAATATTTAATCTTTATCAGAACCTGGAAGCCTGGTATTTATTTTGCAGGTCAGTTGCTCATCCATTTTCCTTGAGGCCTCTGGCAGGAGGCTGGAGAGCCTGACACGCCCCCCCCTCCTCCGCCCCGGGAGGGGGAGGGGGAGGGTACTGCCATCAATGTTAGTCCTGGTGACAGGGGGACAAATCAAAGTGCTGCAGGCTACCGGGGAGAAGATAAATCTGGCAAAAKGCTAATGAGTGGACTGTCCCTGCAGCCTGAGATGGTTGCCAAGAGTCTTTAGGCCTTCTAGAGGCACAGTGGAGGTCATCTTCTGGGCTCTGGAGTAAGAGGGGATGCGGCCAGCAAGTGTTGAGGCATCTGACGTGAGTGTTGAAAGCCTGGTACTGCCCGACACGGCCGGCAGCTGCCTGTACTCCTAGCACTTGGTAGGTGCAGGCAGGAAAGTCAGAAGATGAAGGTTGTCCTCAGCTATGTAGTGGATTTGAGGCTAACCTAGGCTAGCTGAGCATCAGTCTCAAATGAGAAACAAATAGAAAATCCTGGGCTGTGTCAAACAGGGTGGCATGGTTTGCCATGGCTGGTCACCGTGTTCACACTGCATCATGAAGGATTTTTAGATAGCCTTGACCAATAACTATGACAAGATATAAAATAATTTTCCTTTGTATGTTTTGTTTGTTTGTTTGTTTGCTTGCTTGCTTGCTTGCTTGCTTGCTTGGAGACTGGGTCTAACTAGGTAGCCCTGGATGTCCTGGAACTCCCTCTGTAGATCAGGCTGACGTAGAACTCACGGAGATCTACTTGCCTCTGCCTCCTGAGTGCTGAGATTAACCCCATATGCCACGATGCCCAGCTCCTTTGCAGGTTTGAGTGGTTTAAAATGCACACTGTGTCTATAAAGAGCCGTCTTCATCTACAAAGCATGCTCAGAGCATCTGTCTGTACTGAAGTGTACTGACCAGTCTTTAAGTATAAAGGTGACCTACGTTCACAGAGAGATTATGAAGGCAGCCTAGGAGCGGGATGGCCCATGGGTTTTTTACCACCGTCAAGCCCATTGTTTGGGAAGTAGCCGATTGCAGTCTCATGGTCAGAACACCTGGGAAAGGGCATTTGGTCTTAGGAAGAAAGTGGAAAATTTTTTATTGATGCCTGCATTCGTCCAGCATGGGTAACAGTGCCCATTCCCCACTCCCAACCAACAGAACAGAGCATATTTAATTCAGCAAAAGTATTTTGAACATCTCCAGCAGTCCCGTGCTGGGCGTGTGGTGGGGATGATGACGGCGGTAAATGGAAGACACTGGGCAGACTCTGATCTAGCTGAGGGAGTGTAGGGAACTGGTTAGTGGCTGCACCTGTCTAAAATCATACAAAATGGGAAGCTGGTAGAGAGTGCTCGCAAAGGAGAGGAAGGCAGGACTGGAGTTCCTGGAGCAGAGAGGGAGATGCAGAGCCACCCAGGGAAGTGCYGTGTCTACCTGGACTATTAGCATTCCACCATCAAAAGCTGAAGGCGAAGAGCAGATAAGAAAGGATGGAAGAGGACAGCGAAGGCCAGGTGAGCGAGTTTCTTCTTCCTTCTTTTTAACTTCCACTGCCCCTTCTCTCAGAAGCCTCTGGAGCAGATGGGGGCCKCTGTGGYGGCCCCTCCCGCCTGGGCCCGTGCATTTCAAAGCACTGTCTGGTGGAGAAGTTGTTGCTGGGCTCCTGTGCTGACCCCTCTCCAGCAGGCATGTGATGAATATTTCATAGTCCAGATGTAATCCTGCCTGCATTTTCCTCCTCTGCCTCTGGCCAGCCTCTCTCCTCCCAGTCCTCCATTTCCACCCAAGCCCCAGTCCCCAACCCAGTCCCAGTCGGGAAAAATCAGTCACAACGTTTATCAGGAATCGGTATGAACCAGCCAAGCGCTGTGAAGAGCTAATCTGTTCAGAGCTAATAAGAGCGAACAAAGTCGCCACAGAGTCCGCCATGGGCATCGCTGATAAGAATTTGTCAGAAGAATTGCAGGTGAGATCTGAACAGCCCCGGGAAGTAGAATGCAAATGCCTCGCTCTCTGTCAGCCTTACTGGGCCTCTGCACCCAGGGAAGGGTGCAGGACAGAGGAGGAAAACACGCTGGGAGAGGCAGGCCGAGGACTGTGGGATGCCATCCTGCAGAATCGCCCATCACAGTCAGGAGGACCAGGGCAGTGGCAGGGAGAGGGATGTGGAGATGTGGAATAAAGGATCTGGAAGAATGGGACAGCAGCCTGGGAAGCCATCCTTTCTGGGCTCCTGGACTGAACGGATGTGGTACACTGAGGGTGTTGACACTGTCTAGAGGAAGCCAGGGCAGACAGCTTAGACGGCAAAGCGCTTGCCTGGAAAGTGTGAGAATCTTAGTATGAATTACCACACCCCATGCACATCTAAGCACAGCCAGCCATGTGTGTCTGTAACCACAGTGGGCAGGGGAGACAGGAGAGGCTCTGGACTCTCCCGGCTATTTTGGCATAAGTGGCATAGTGACAAATAATAGAAACAAATTGTCATTGACTCATGTTCTTTTCCAAATAAAAACAGAAAGAGATAGAAGAAATAAGACTTCCGACATCTGGAAGTTGGGAAGCTCCTGGAGACAGGAGAGGAGAGTCACTTGTTGGGTCGCTTAGGTGAGAGAAGTGAGGCTGTCAGAGTAGGGTGGCAGGGTGGGCACAGAACCAGGCCTGCATCTCCAATTCTGTTGCTTCCAGCTGTTGAGATAGTCAGACAGTTGCTTGCCTGCCTTCCTGGGCCTCAAGTTTATCAAGTCTCTGCTCTGGGTGGCATGAGGTGGGACACAGGAAGGCTAAAACCCTTAGTATTTTCTAAAAGACATGAGTTACATGTTGCTTTTGTTTTTCAGTTTTGCTGCTGTGGCTGGAACCCAGGGTCTTTTGTGTGTTAGAGTTTAGTAGACACTCTTCTGCTGAGCCGCACCTCTGTCTCCTACTCTTAGTTGCTGAGCATGCAACCAAAGACCATCTACCACTGGATATTCTAATTTGGCTATTGGTTAAAATGTTCTGGAAAGGACATTTTCAACTTTGAAGGCCAAACACTATGAATCTCAATGACTGAGCTCTGTTGTTGTGCCAAAGTGGCAACAGATTGAAAGAGCAAGACTTTGTTCTAATAAATCTTTATTTATAAGAACAAGGAGAAGGGCTGTCTCACTCCTGTAAGATAGCACTCAGGAGGCAGAGGCAGGAAGAACAAGGCCAGACTGTTCTATTTATCTAGTCCCTTGCCAACCTTGGCTACATAGTGAGACTCCATGGTTTTGATTTGGTCTTCAAGACTTTCTCTTCTGACTGCTGGTGAGATAGATCTGCAAAACTATGTCAGGCCATGTCCTTCAGAAACATTCCAAAGGCAGGCCACACGCAGGATGGCTTTGAGCCAACTGGCCACAGGATATGAGGGGTGGAAGACGGTAAGACATGCAGAGGCAGAGGCTTTGGTAGGGGGCAGACTGCAAGGGACCTACAATTTCCCTCTGAAGAAGACATTCCTAGACATTCTGACCCTGGTTTAGTAAGAAGAATCTTCCCTCTCTGCTTCTGGCTGCAGGTTTACTGAGGGACGATGCATTTTTTTTTTTTTTACAGCATCTCCTAAAAGCAGACACATCTTCATCTTTTTCTTGAAATACATATCGTTAAATCTCTCTCCCAATTCCTTCTGGCTTATTGGACTTGGGAGCAAGCTGTGAAGAATGATTTGTTTTCGGGCCACAAAGCTACCCCCAAGACAGGCTTCTGCCACACCCCCATAGCCACGGGGGAACAGGAAGGCAGGGAGGATGGGAGGCTTTGCTGTGGGGTGTAAATGAGGTTTTTGAATAACATTGGATTCCTTTCCCTCACASGCTTTAAAATCTGATAGTTTTCTCAAGTGCTAAACTCACCATTCCCGAGGCAATAATAGTCCTGCGTCTGTGTGGAGCTTTACAACTTGGGAAACACTTCCCCTCTCTGTTTGACAGTTCCCACTGCCACCAGGAGGCAACCAGCCCATTAGAAGTCTCTATGTGCCATAGAAGGGGAAACTGAGGCATAGAAAGGCTGCTTTGGATATGGGTTCAGGGGCAGAAGAGGCCGGGAGGGACAGTTACAGCAACTAAATAGTAGTCTCTGATGGATTCAGGTCCTCATTTGGGGAACCTGGGAATGTGACAGTTAAGAAGGGGTCTTCGGACATGTGACTCAGGAAAAGATCCTCGGAGGAAGGATTATCCTTGATTTTCCATATGAGCCCAGAATGCTATAGGGGTCTTTAGAACAGAGAGCCAGAAGCATATACATACCTACTTATGCACATGCCATACACATGCATATAGGTATATATATATATATATATATATATATATATATATATATATATATATATACACACACACACACACACACACACACACACACACACATGCACACACGTACATATGACTCATACATGTCATGTGTATATACACGTGAACACAAATGTTTGTATATGCTCAAATACCTAAATACCTGTTCATACATACGTGCTCATTTCRGTGTGCACATACACATGATCACATATGTACTCACACGTGCTTATGTATAAGCATGCATGTACAGAAGTTGAAAACAGAAGAGAAACAATTGGCGTTGAAGATGGGAATGATGTGGTTTTTGAGCCAAAGACTACCAGCCACCAAAAGGATTTGGAGGAGAGAAGATTCTGTCCTGGAGCATCAGATGGAGTGTGTCCCTACTGACACCTTCATTTTTGGCCCGAGTGGTCATTGYTTTCCAGCACTGGAAGAGACTGATTGTTCTTCTCAAGGAACCAATGTTGTAGTGAAACAGCAGCTAGAGGTCAGCCATGTGCGGGCAGAAACCTCAGGCCTCCTATCTGGACCCCAGCCTGCTACCCCACTATTCGCCAAAGGTAACTGGAAAACCAGTTTCTCCTCACTGGGCTTCACTATGTGTGAAGACATCTGGAGCCAGGCTGGTGCCCTCAGCTACTCACAGGTAGGCTGGGGATGTGGAGCACTATGGCTGGGGATGTGGAGCACTAGGACACTCGAGGAGACGGAGCAGGTGGTAGAGGATGGCACCCCTCTCTGTGTGCTGTGTCCACTCATTCACAAGGCTGCAGGTCTTTCCATCACAGCCAGGAACCTGCTCTGTCTCCTTTCCCCTTGTCCCTGGAAAATGACCTAACTCAGGGAAAGTGTGTCTCCAATGGACATGGAGGCCCTTTATTTGGGCACACAGTAGGTGTGAAGGTACCCTGACCTCCCGTCCTGAGAACAAAAGCTGYCCCGTCCAGCAGGACTCCTGACCAAGAAGCACAATGTCCAGGACCCCTGGGCCAGGATCCCCGGGGTGAAAGAAGAAAAGCGACAGTAGATGTAATCTAAAGGACYGGACAAGGCTGAGAATAAAAAGGTGAGTGAAAATAAATTAAAACCAAATTGATTTCTTGTGTTTAATAGAGTTTTTCTTTCTGTCCTTTTCCCCCTGAAGCAATATTTGGCATATGTAATAGAGCGCTGTCTTAAGTCACTCTAAAGGGTTGGAACCTAGCTGCAGGAATGGAGCACAGAGCTCCGCTTCGTTTAAATTACGCTAGACCTGTAGCCTCCTCAGTGCCGTGGGGAGGGGCTCTGTCCCCCACCTGCTCTCCCCTCTGCTCCATATTGGCATRCAATTCATTTAGGATGGCCTCAACCCCCTGGCCCACCTCATAGAATGCAGGCTTACCTTTAAGTTGAACCCAAAATGTAAATATCCTAATTGGCATCTCATTAGTGCAAGCAGAGAGCCCTTTGTTATGGAAGAGGAACGCCCCAAGCCCTTACCAATTAATCTTTGGC
>BDUI01054608.1:0-12901 GCA_002335545.1 Apodemus speciosus | reverse complement strand
CAGTCTTTCTGTCTCTTCTTCTAGAGGTTTCCCTAAGCCCTCAGGGGAGAGATTTGATGGAAAACAGTTTCTTCCTACATATTTTCTAGCTGTGGGTCTCTTATTTGTTTGATTTGATTATTGTAATTCAATAATAAGCAAGTTATATCCATAGAACTAAAGAGTTTAGGTATAGAGTAAGGTACTAGTAAGGAGTGTGGGACCATGAAAGTTAGCCTGGTTTCCAGATGAGCTAAGGCTAGAAACCCTGGAAACCTTGAAGGGAAGGGAAGCATTTTGCCTGTTTCCAGGCACCACTAGTCAAAGCCCTCCATAGATTTGTGGCCATCAGTCACATAAGGGCAATGCTCCAAATGCATCCACAGGTAGAGGGTATGACCTGTGGTCACATAGGCTCAAGACAGAGCTTCATTTTAATGAGATACCTAAAGGCCTGAAGGGCTTAGCCATAAGCTTTCCTTCCCAGAAAATCCACCCTGCAAAAGATATTTAACCTCAGGCCCACCCTGAGAAGTGGGGTATGGTTTTACTCATGCAATTTCCACCATGACAATAAATGTCTTAAAACCATGGATTGCCACTTTTCATTAGGATCTGCTGTGGGAAGCCATGGAGAAGGTCTTTGCCTATAGATCTGCCATCTAATCTCCCATAGAAGGCCTCTCTGTGCTCCCAGCCATGACCAAACCAAGCTGACACCTGCCCCCATCAAGTCAACAACTTTCTCCTAGTGGGACCAGCTGGAGTGCACGACTTTTCCCTGGCCCTGGGCCAGATACAGCCTGTTGGCCTCCACTTCATTCTCAGCTCTTCCGCAGCTCCTAGTGGTTCTTGGGTGTCTGAGAGCCTGAGAACCAGACATCCCTGGCATCCTTGCAGCTCTGGGCACCCCCAAGCAATATCTGGCTGTCCTGTGCCTCAGACTGTGCTTCCCCATCCTCCAGAGCAGTGTCTAGGACTTCTTTATGGCCCAACACCTGCCTGTGATTGTGTAGTGTAAGCACAGTCAAACTTCCTGCATCCTCCCTCCCCAAGTGGCCAAGCCCTGTGGAGGAGCTGATCCAGGACCCCATAAACCTATGGTGAGGGCTAGATTTCCTAAGTTAGTGAACATAGAAACTTATGGATTAAAAATAAACAGGGGCAGGAATGAAAAAACAAAGAGAAGAAAGGGAGGAAAGAGGCTGATCAGATAAAGAATATGGAGAAGGTCAGATAAATTTAAGGGTTATTACAGTGATAGTATGAAAAAATAACACATTATAAGTTTCTCAAAATATATACAGGCATGAAGATGATGTCAAAGAAATCACCAAAGAATGGGCCAGAGAGAGCCCTGAAGAGGCATCTTGTCATCAAATGAGGCTTTCTTCAGGTACCTGAAAGGCTTTGCATTAAATTGAGTTATTGACCATAGGGTTCACAAGGAACTCACAAACAACAAAGGCTATTACAAAGGTTTTAAATTGCTCTCCACAAATGATGACAAGGTCTTATTGCAGAAGAAAGCACACATACAATGCTTTGAACATGGAGAAGTCATGCTGCAGCATACAAAGAACCTTCACCACATGTTCTAATCTTTGTTATGGGAAGATACTCTTCATACTAGGAAAGGAGTAATGTAACTCAATCCAGCTACAAATACTTTGATATACCATGGTGTTCTGCCTGCTAAATATGCAAGTTCAGTTTTCCTAGCTAATGCGAAGAATCAGTTAATTTCTGATTTGATTTAAGGCCTACTCCACAAGATGGAAAGAATACCTGACTCTGCTTGAGAGAGCAAGAACCTGAGACGTGATAGCACAGGTACCTAAAGGATAGCTCTATTAACGGAATATATTAATAAAATGACTCCTTATGATATTTTGTAATGCCCATAGACTTTGTTCAGTCATCATCAGTGAAGTTTTCCTCTATAGCAGATATTCCATGTTTCTATTGCAGCTTTGGAAGCAACAGAAATAAAAGCAGCTCCTTTTTGTGCATTTCATTCTTTAATTTGTGTTTTCTTCTCCACTAAAAGCAAATTTTCTGGACAGTATAATAAAAGAAAATAAGTAGGTTGTGCCTGAAATAAGTACTTTCTCTCCCTTTTTCTGACCTCATGTTTGTATTCCAGGAAAGAACAACACACCAGTTACAGGAAAGTTCCTGGTCTTCATCTTGGATCATAGATCACAGCACTCTGACAAGGCAGATAAGATGTGAGGTTTAACTATTCCTTTCATCTTTTGTGGGAGCTTTCAAAGCACTAAAATTCACCCTGATTTACCAGAAAGCTCAATGATAAGATCTATATTCACTTGTCTTTCTGGTATGTGAGCTGCTTTCTTCATGAAATAAACAGCTTTTCTTTCCCAGTCATTCCAGTTTGAGGTTTTGTCTAGGACATTTGAGTGGCACATTCAGAATATCCTAGAAATCTCCAAAAATATTTCTATTGCTTGGTAGTATACAATGATATCCAGAATAGTTTGCAAGCACCCAAAGATATTGAGTAGGTGTTTCTATTTAAGCTATATTTTGTAAAGGAATATGGGGAAGGACCTCACCAAGTGTTTCTCTGTTTCTTAAAATGTTTGCCAAATCTGTGGTACCAGAGATTAATTGTTCTTAATTATATTTGACTCTAATTCATTTGAAAATGCTCTCATGAGACTTCTGGAAATTTCACTGTTATATAGAACTCCAATCTTTTCTTGGGAATGATAAAATTGTTTTTATTTAAGGAAGCTTGTAAAAATATTTTTTACATGCATAGTTATAAAAATGTCGGGGAGGATCTTTTGTTTTTTAAGTTTGTTAAAGTGAAAGTTCAATTTTCTTACTGCAGTGTGATTTGCCTGAGGCAAGAGCGAAAGTAATACAGAGCTATGAGGATTCAGAATCAAAGCCTCTGAACCTGCACAACAAAGAACCTGTGCTCTTTATGACTTCAAACTTTAGCACAAATCATATATCAAGTGCTGTTTGATCTATGCATGTGTGGTTTGGTGATATTTACATATTTTTTTCTCTTTTGAACATAAAACTATTAAGCTTTTAAAACGCTAAGAGGTATTTTGTGTAATTTCTTATTCCTAAACTTGCATGATAGGAGTCTGCAAATTCTGCTTCATGTTTTGCCCTTCTCCCAGATGAGTAGCACTCTCAGATTACATTCAAATATTTTATAGGGGAATTGAATTTGTATGTGATGCTGAAATTTGGCAGGGCTATGCTTTAGCTAAGTATATCATATATCTGATGAACAGACATACTTTAAATGTTCCAGATTTGGTGATAAGAGCTACTAATAGCATTAATCTAAATTGGATGGAAGTAAAACTGATCTCTGTGGGCCATAAATTTTAATTTGTGTTCTTAAATTCTTCTTTGCCAGTGCAGAAAGGACCTGTGACTTACAGAGAATGAGACTGAAGATTATTTTTCAGACAAAGAGACCCACATTATTCTAGAATGAAGTTTGTTCAGATGTATGTAGTATAATTATCTTCAGGCATCTCCATTGCAAAATAGGGAATATGGCAGTTTTGTGACCTCTATCCCTCATAAAGCCATAGTTAGCCCTATGGCCTCCCTTTCTTTTTTAGCCCATCTTTCTTGCTAGGGGTCTGGGTTGAAAAATCCCTGTAATGTTCATGTCATTGCTCATCTAAGAGGGCAAGACTTTGCCTGCTTGCAGAGACTCTTCTCAATAAAGAAGCCTGTGTGTTTAACTTTGCTTATCATGGATGTAACTCACTGAGACTGAAGAATCTTTCTGTTTTCTTCTCCATTAGAGCCAGTCTGTGAAGAATTCCCTGTGATAGCCTGAGACATTCATCTTAGTTCCTAGTCCATCATTGTAGAAAAGAGTACACAGCTCAGAAGGTCATACTCGCAGTCCTTACTGAAAGTTTGTCCTGGATATAGGTTTCTCAGAAAGACCAAACCACTACTAGTGTGCTGACAGACATCATAATGCATGAAAGAAAGCAAATTCCATTTTCATTTTGTAGTATTTTTTATGAAAATTCTCTGTGGTCTTTGCAAAAATGGGTATAATAAATAAGCTAGACTATATAAAGATATATAATAAATAAATTTTCTATGTTCTTAAAAGCAAAGGATACTAGTTATATTTTAAATATAATTTGTAGTCAAGCATGTATAAAATAATTGAACTCTGCAGTTTTCCAAAAAAACTAGAGCAATATAAGTAAACACTAGAAGTTACTTTATCTTGAAGACTTGATTTTAATGGTGATAAAAATGATAGATTTTTAAGATATAGATTTTGAACTACTTTGAATTTTTTCACATTTCCTGGTAAATAAAGTGTTACTACTGGCTACTTGAATGTCAAAACAAAACAAAAGAAAACAAAAAAAAATCCACTCATTTTCAAAGGTTTTCCTTCTCAGTGCACAGTGAACATAAAATATGTGAACATTTATTTATTTCTCTTTTTAAAATTCTCTTTGGGGCCATGATGGTCTAAAACTTTAATCCCAGCATTTGGAAAGCAGAGGCAAGTAGATATCTATAAGTTTGAGGCCAGGCTTGTCTACAAATTGATTCCAGGACAGCCAGAGCTACACAAAGAAAACCTGACACAAAACAATTTGTTTATGGTGCTGGAGAGATTGCTCAGTGATTAAGAACACTCATTACTCTTCTGAAAGTCTTTTTTTTTTTAGATTTTTTAATTTTCTTTTTTTATTATATTCTATATTCTTTATTTACATTTCAAATGATATCCCCTTTCCTGGATCCCCCCTCCCCAAAAGTCTCATTAGTCCTTTTCCCTCCCCCTGTTCCCCAATCACCCCTTCCTGTTTCCCTGCCCTGGTATTTCGATACAGTGCTGCATTGAGCCTTTCCAGGACCATTTTTCTCTGCTTCTCACTTAATTGCTCTACTTGATCTCATAGTAACTCTGGCAATTCATTCTAATCTTCTGGCTCCTCCTTATTCTCTAGTTAATTTGACTCTGCTGACTTGAACTGAACTGTGTGAACTCATAAAGGGACACAATTATACTGTATTGCACTGACTGTACTGACTCCCAAATGTTTGACCCTCTCTCTTCCTGAGATGCTCTTACGTAGATTCTTTTCAGTCTACTGTTCTCATGAGAGTTGAACATCCCCTATCTCTGACTCATTCTATCAAATCTTTCTCCACATCAATACTCTACCACTCAATTAGATATCACTTTTAAACATGGTGATATCACTAAGGGACATTAGTTGTATGAACTAAGAGTATGTCTGTATGCCATCCAGAGAGATTAAAGGTCTGTCATTTCAGAAGGTGTTTCTATGTGATTACTTGCCAGAGCAGTCATGTTGCTGAATTAAAAGTTTTATCACAAAATATGACAATGCATTCTCTAGAACCCATTTATTATACCCCTTCATGTTATCCAAAAGTATGAAATTATAAAACTAATTGTCATTAATCCTTTAATGTCTACACCTAGCATATTTTAATTTGTATTTTTTTTATTTTCATTGATTGCACTAGTAAATAAGAGAGAAGCTTACTCAGAGGGGTTTCAGTTGCTATGAATACTACTGTATCAGTATGACTTTATTTTTCCTTAGAGAATATTTTTCCTCTTTTGATTTCTTTTTTCCCTTTTTTATTAGAAATTTTCATTATTTACATTTCAAATGTTATCCCCTTTCCTAGTTTCCCCTCCAAAAACCCCCTATCACATCTCCCTTCCCCTACTCATTAACCCACCCACTCCCATTTCCCTGACCTGGCATTCCGCTACCCTGAGACAATGAGACTTCACGGGTCCAAGGGCCTCTCCTCTCACTGATGTCTGACCAGTCCATCCTCTGTTACCCATGAGGCTCAAGCCATGGGTCCCTCCATGTGTACTCTTTGGATGGTAGTTAAGTCCCTGGGAGCTCTGGGGTGTTGGTTAGTTCATATTGTTGTTCCTCCTATGGTGTTGTAAACCCATTCAGCTCCTTGGGTCCTTTCTTGAGCTCCTCCATTGGGGAGCCTGTGGTCAGTTCAATAGTTGGTTGAGAGCATCCCCCTTTGTATTTGTCAGGTACTGGCAGGATTTCTCTGGAAACAGCTATATCAGGCTCCTGTCAACAAGCACTTGTTGGAATCCACAATAGTGTTTGGATTTGATAACTGTATATAGGATGGATATCTATGTGGGACAGTTTATGGATGGTCTTTTCTCCAATCTTTATTCTGCACTTTGTCTCTGTATTTCCTCCCATGGGTTTGTACATATTTCATTCCAGCCAATTCATATAAACCTAAAAGGTCTTTGGATGTGACCTCTTGCCAGAGCAGCAATGTTTCCATATTAAAATTCCTCTACAAACTATGCTATCAAGCCCTGTCCCAAAAGCTAAAATCTAAATTCCAGGAACTACAGAGAAAGATATGTATCTTCCCCCAAGTCCAAGATTTCAATGTATATGGAAGCATAGATGAGAGATGGAAGAAGGAAAGAAAGAATGATAAAATTAAAAGAAAGAAAGCAAACTAAATTATCTTAATCTACTTAGTCATTGATATACTACATCATGAACTGCAAAAGACATACAATCAGAATCTGAACTTGGAAAGAATAAAAAGTTTTTAATCAGATTCTGAGCGTAATGTAATAAGACCTAATTAGAATATTAATAAAAATGATGTCTAGAAGTACCATAGATTCTGATAGCTACATAGCATGAAATTGCAATGCTCTTACACTGGCTGCAATTTGAAATACATTTTACAGTAGGAATTGAAATTCTTGAATAACAGAAATTGATTATTATATGATGAACCAATTATTTCTCATATGATCAGTAGCTTAGTTATCAACAAATGCTTCAGTAACAAGAATAATCCTTGATCATACAGACACTAGGCAGAATGTGTAAATTGTTTCATAAATCCTTTAAATATATATGATACAATAGTTATCAGTTTGAATTAAGCTAAGCAAATGCATTTTCTGACATTAAAACTGACAATATAAAGGAGAAAATGGATCCTTGTAGTAAAGACATACACAAAAAGTCATATTGAATTGGCTATTGGCTGTCTCCAGTTTGTTTCTCAGATGTTTAATAACTCCCCATATTATAATTATTTGCCTGATTTACTGACATCAAAATTTAGATAATCTCACTCCTGAGAAACAGCTATTCCATTTATCAGTTTTGCATGCAGTGTTTCAATTGCAACAATTCATATGCAAATTCAAGATACATTGAGCATTAAAATGTTCTAGCTTCTCAGAGGATACAGAAATGGAAATGATGATATTACCCTAAAATAATTTTTTCAGTGTAAGGGAAAAGTAACATCATGAAAGCAAAAGATAAAAGTATTTTTCACTTTCACAAAGTAACAAAAAGTTTTACACAAGCACTTTTTAAAAATGGGAACAATCCTAGTTGATGTAGTGTTTAATAAAAAACACTGAAGATCATTCATATTCAGATAATTTGTAAGTTATCATTTACTAAGGAGAGAAAACATACGATGTTAGCAATGTAACTTGAGAAAGGATTTAATTTATGCTCAGAAAGAGGTTTGTGTGCTCTTGTAGGCAACTCATTTAAAAAGACATACTCATCACTGGCATAGAACAACTCGTTGGGGAGGATAACATGACTATTATTGCATCAATGTAGCATTTTTGAGTTTATTGGTGCTCATTTATAAAGTATGGATAATGACAAAATGATTTTGTAACAGAATATTCAGTCTATTGCATTATATCAGCAATAGAACCATTCTTCTAGCATGATGCTCTAAAATAAGTTTCATTTGATTATTCTAGTAATAACTACTTACCATACATATAGCAAAAAACATAACAGTGTAAAGAGATTGCATATGCTATTAGTCCCTGAATTATACATACAATATCATACTGCTTTCTCTGTTTATCTTAAACACCACAGCCACTCAAACACATTATGTTGTGAAATTAATCAGATATTGAAGAGAGTTGCTTTGATGTGCTGAAATTATCATAGTCCTTTTACTTGAACTTCAAATTTTATTATTTTTTCCTTACTATACTTGATAAGAATATGTCTTACAGTTTAAATTGTACCATAGGATACAATTATCTATAATTGTTGCAAAAGGTTTATTTAGATATTTTAGGGTAAAATAACAGATAGCCATTTAATTACGGTTAGTTCTCAGAATTCTCCTTGTCTTTACTGATGATCAATAAGCTTAAACAATAAGAAGGTAAATGCTAGTAATGATCACAAGTATCAATCTTTTAAATACAGCCTAATGTGGTAATTCACATAAAAAATTAAAAAAAAAAAAGATTGCCTCAGGCATGAAGCTCAATAACTGAACCTGGTGTCACACTCAATTGGTAGAATAACATATACTATAGCTACTACTTTTCTGTTCCAGTTTCTTACCTGAATCAAATTATAATTTTGAAAGACGAGTTTATTGATAATTAATGCAATGGTAAATGTTTCTACTTGATTAAAATAGTATAGATAGAAACATTAGGTTCTTTATATAATTTCTAAAAGAAAAAAGAAAGAACCTTTATATTTCAGATTATTCTTTCTGTGAAAAAAAAGCATAAAGAAAAAACTAAAAAAGATAGGGAGTATGATTCTGTTGAAACAAGGCCATATGTTTGTCTCCACTATTTTGTCTTCAATAAGTTCATATGTATATGAAATAGCATATTATCATTTACTCCCTGTCCAACAGCTTCCTTTCCTAACTTCATTTTCCAACTTTTTTCTTCTCCTCTTTACTCTTCATTGATAATCAAGTTCAATTAGTGTTGCTCATATGTTCATCATGTGGGTCCATTCACTGGAATATTGGTAACTCAGGTCCATGAAGACAAACATCCCATGTTCTTTCTCATACATGAGTCTTAGTATCAAATTATCATTAGCCTTTAAATTGTTCCTCAAATGGAAGACTGGAAACTATAAATGGGCCACTAGTGGGGATGTGAAGAATATCAGATTATAGGTAGATTAGAAGTAGAGAGGTTGAATACTGAGGTTAAAACAGGCTTTAGCAGGGTGGCACATTGATTGGGGGTAAAAAAATTAAGGTAGTGGAAGAAACCAAATGAAGAGTGCATGCAAAAGCTATATGTAGGAAAATCTCACTACACAATTAAAATATTATAAGGAAGCTAACAGGATACATGTCATATAAAAGAGAGCAAGGGAGAGTGAAGAGAGAATCACAAGAGGATATGGTGGTCTAAAGAAATGATGGACAAAAAAGGCATTGGAATTACACTATGTAGTAAACTAATTTCAAAATAAAACTTTACATATAAAAAGAGTTCAATCAGAAGTATTCTGCAAGGTTGCATCATGGTGTTTACAGAATTTATGGCTTGTTATCTGAAAATTATAATGTAAGGTATGGGATTCTTTCTTATGAGTTGATTGTCAGGAAGGCTCCATAGGTCCCTAAAACAATACAGGTCATGTCCTTCATTACCTTGCATAGCTAGAAGGTTAAAACCTAAGCCTGAAGACTTTATATACTTTTGTTATAAGACAGAGAAATTATTCTTTAAATTACCAGGAAACTCTCTCCATGTTAGCTAGCTTTCAGAGTGTTGGAGGGGCTTTGAATATTCCTGAGGGAGAAAAGATGTCAAAACTCTTATTCATTCTGTTTGGCAGGCTATAAAATACCAAACTATCATAGTAGATGTGTCCATTGTTCAAATACATAACATACCTATTATTGTGTAGTTAACTGTTTTGTTATGGATTTGAGACATTCACCCCAGAAGGAAATTTTATGCTTTGTGCTGTAACAAATTTTGGTCAAAAGGCTGGGGAATTCATATGCCAAGAGATAAACTTGCTGGTATTTTTCTAAATATACAATTGTCAGATTCCACTTCTAAGACAAAGTTTTTAAAGAAAAAAAGCCAAAAATTTACAATAAGTGCTATATTTTATTTACAAATCTAAAATACATAGGAGTTTTATATGGAAAAAGATCATTTAATAAAAAAACATATATTAAATGAGTATATTTATGCATATATGTTTATAATAACACTAATCACCATTGGCTTCTCATGTTATATGTTTAGTACACATTATTTGCTGAAACAATGGATGAGTACATGTATAAAGAAATTTTAGTTTAGTTCATAATTTAAGCACAATTCTCTATCTTCCAAGCCCCCAAACACATATACTACCCAGCTAATACTTTGAACCTTTAGCATAAAATATTGGGAATATGATTTTGTAAGGTAAAGCCTAGGAAATCTCTTTTAGCCACACCTACTTTGCTCTTGAAGAGGATATTGAAACCCTATGTACTTCATTTTTCTTTTTCATATCAAGACCAAAAATTCAGCCATGAATTGCCATGTGTGTTATGATACAACAAAGGCAAATCCAACAAGTCTAATCAGTATTGAACTTAAATCTTGAAAGCTATAAAATAAGAAACATACACACAAACCAACAACAAAACAAACTAAAAACCTTTATATCTGGGCTGGTAGTTCACCTTTAATCTCAGGATTGGGAAGTTGTACCCAGGGGAATCTGTGTGAGTTCAAAGCCAGAATTGTCTATGAAACATATTCTAGGACAAAGGAAATCATGTCTTAAAACAAAGCAATTCAAAATAAACAAAACAAATCCCAACCCAAATCAAAACTGAAGAAAACAAAACAAAAAATATCAAACAACAAAATAAAATAAAGCAGATAAGAGTTGAATATCTCAAGTACATGTTTAGTGAGACATAATTAACCTCACTACGTAACTCTCTACTCCAAAGAGCACAGAAATTTAATGGTGGTATCACAGTCATTAAGAGTTTTATTATATTGAATGTATTATGTCTAAAGGATGAATATAATACAATTTTTATTTACTCTTTAAAGAAAACAAGAAGTTAACAGTAAAATTTAAAATATTATTAATTTATAAGCAAAAGACAACTTTATATCATCCATCAGTGAGGCTTCATTTAAACTTTGTTACATTCTTCCTACCTCTGTTGCTTACTATGTCAAGAGACATGTACCATGTATTGCCTTATTATTAAAATGTTATTTAAATAAAATTAGTGTTCTAAATACCTTATAAGTATTTTACTGAATAAATCATTTAATGTTTAGAAAGCTTGTATAAATAGTTAAATTAATGAAATTTATAAGACATACTTATAGATTTAAAAACTGATTTTGGCATTGTTTCTCTTTCTTTAAAGATTTTATTATTAGTTACTTACTGCATTTTTAAAGACATAAAACATTTTAATATTTTAATGTGTCTTTTTTCATAAAGCAGCATAAATTCGTAGTTGCTTTACTGGCAAATGAAGGTCAGTGTATGTAAGTAATTTAATTCTTCCTGCATCAAGATGTAGGAGGAAAAGTTTATAACTAATGCTTTGCTATCAAAATTCTCTCTTATGGTTACCTCTAGGGAATGTAAGTTAAAGCATTTACCAGAAGTACTGACATAGAAAGAAGTCCTTGAGATCTAATCAAACAAGACAACACCAGCTATTCTTTCTGTCTGTACATGTACTGCTTGGTCAGCTGAAATATACAATAATGGAATCATGAGCACTTGGATTCACTGATTGACAGCGCCCGCGCTGCCACTGTACCAAGTATCGGGCGTAGGCCTGGGGGATTGACAAAAGACACAGACACAGGTGATTCTGTAAGGAGAATGCCCAAGCTTTACTGAGACCAGCAATATATATACTAGAGGCCAGGGAAGGGAACAGGAGAAAACAATTATAGCCATAGGTCAGGCACCTGGGAAGTCCTGGGCGGGAAGGTAGGAATCAAGCTAAGCCACGAGATCACGGGATGTTTTGCTCTCAAGAAACCTGTGCAAACAGCTCAGCTGGGGGCGTTGAGCCAAGCTCACCGGTTCCCAACAACTGATAGCAATGCTTTTAAATGTTTTTGGTTTTGTATTTAATTCACATGGTTACATGGAAAATTGTGAGATAATTCATGTCTATTCTATTAAGAAAACAATAGAACATATCTTTAATTTAGTGATCAATTAAAAGTGTAAAAAATAGTATTATGTAAATCTATGCTCATTGTGCTATCACTTGATATCTATACTTGAAATATAATATATGCTTATGATCAAGAATATATATCAAAAAAGGAAGAGGTTTTAAGAAGCCAAGTCTCCTAAGATTTTCAGGGGAAATTGGAGAAATGGAGATAACAATTATCAGAGCAAGTATGTCGTAGATGAAACTAATAGCAACATAAAACAGGAAATTTCTATAGAGAAAGGCTACATATCCAAGAATATCTAAGAAGCAAAATTTGGCCTCAGTTAGGTTTTAAAAATAAATAGAAAAAATTGAAAGGTTCACTTTTCAAATGTGTCTTTCAGGTATAACAATGAGCTTTGTTTATTTGTTTTTTTTTTTTTAAAAACTTATTCATTACATTTGCTCATTGACATTCTTATAGTCTTGTAATTTGAATTATCTTATCTTTCTTGTCTTTCACTAACACCACTAACACCACTATTAGCCTACAAGGTGATATATGAGAACCTTCTCCAATTTTTTTCTTTTTTTGATTTGAGAAATATGTATCAGGTTTTTTTTTCTTTTTTCTTTATTGTCTTGTTTTGTTTTTTTTATTTTCTATATTCTTTGTTTACATTCCAAATGATTTTCCCTTTCCTGGTTCCTCCCTCCCCATAAGTCCCATAAGCCCTCTTCCTTCTGCCATTCTCCAATCAACCTCCTCCCCATTCCTGTCCTGGCAATCCCCTACAATGCTGCATCAAGCCTTTCCAGAACCAGGGCCCTCTCCTTCCTTCTTCTTGGGAATGATTTGATATGTGAATTGTGTCTTGGGTATTCAGAGCTTCTGGGCTAATATCCACTTATC
>BDUI01054599.1:5367-15518 GCA_002335545.1 Apodemus speciosus | reverse complement strand
CTTGGATAAAACCCCAAGGTTCGTGTTTTGTCCGTTGTCACCTGATCTGTGGGATGTATTGATGTGGGCTGCCTTGCCTTGGGCAGGGTTCTTTGTGTTTTAGTCTCACAGCTGGGTGGTATACTGAGACATCTAGAAGGTACTGAACGAGAGCCATTGAGTGAGCAAGGGAGCGGTAGGATAATCAGAGAGCCCACCTTCTATTCTACAAGACAGAGATCAGCAAAAGTTTCCTGTGACTCTTCAGGCAGTAAATATCTTCAACTCTGAAGACCATCCAATTGCCATTACCACTATTCAACCTTTCACCATGGCCTGGAATCAGCTCCATACAATATGGTCTGAATGGGCAACAGGAAGTACATAATTATATAAAAATGTCCATAGGTGACGTTATACTGTAAACAATGAATATGTACAATGACAATTAAAAAACATATTCGTGGACATTTAAGTTGGAAGTTTGTATAACTCCAAGGCTTAGAAATAATCCTTCTGACTTTTTAAAGTTATTTAAAAACATGAAGAAACACATTCTTAGTTTTCACTCTGTGCACAAGCTGCACGTGGCCTAGATTGTGCTCAGGTGTCACAGTTTACCTGCCCGTATATACATGGTGAGGGTTATATACATGGTGAGGGTAGAGATTATATGAGGCTTTAATAAGCTCATTCATTCACTCAAGGCTTTATTGAGTACTTGTGGTATGCCACACTYTGTCCTAGGCACTGGATGTACMGACAGATTTCTGATTAGTCACCAGCCTGAGGAAGAGGTCCTTATCTTTGGCARCTYAGGACTCAGAAGGATGAGTCACAACATGGTAGTAAATAAGAACCCCTTGGTCTAATGAACGTGCATGAAGCACTYTAATGAATTGGGCATTTCTACCCAGTGCCTGCCATATGTCTCCAGCATCTTTCAGGCATTCCTTATTTACAGACTGGAAAATTGGTGGAAATGGAGTGATTTCCCCATGATCTCTAATTCAGTTTGATGCCTAACAATTTGCTGCTGGTTCTAGCATATCAGATGCTCCCTCAAGAGTTCTAGTGGGTTTTCAGATACCTCCCCTTGAAGATCAGGAAGACCTAGGGAAAAAATCTCTTTCCCTTCATTTGGCCCCATTCTCCACTTTGATCAAAACCAGCAATGAGAACAAATCCTCTCTCCAGATTGTAGTTAGAAAACAGTGGATTTTTTTTTGGTCTTGTCTGTTTCATTTCCTGAAAATAAAAATAGCCTAGGAAACTATTAAATACAACAGAAGCAAGTAAGATTGGAGCCTTGAAAAGCTTTGCATCATGTTTTTCCTGCTTGTCTGCTTTGGGCCTGCCTTAATTCAATAAGCWATGCAGCYTGAGCTCCAGTTAGCAATGACTTCCTCTGCCACCAACAATTTTGCAATCCTCCTGAATCCTTGAGGGGATTCCAAGGAAAATGGCCTTAAACAGGAGCTTAATTGTCTGAGAGATTTTATTTGCTTATTAGAACAGTTTGGTCCACRGCATTATCTGTATGGGGAATAATTCCCTTAGCTGCATCAATTTTATAGTTTCTAGCTCATTGGATTGCAGTTTTTCCTACATAAAAGGATGCCTGGCATGGAGCCACTCAGAGTGACAATCTTGGGTGCTCTTATCACGGTACAAAGTAATAAAAATGTGAGCAGCATGCTGTCTCTCAAGAGCTCGAGAAGAAGGCCAAAGGGGGAAAGGGCAGGATTTGGAGATGTAATTTGGGATTAATAAATGATTCATCTAAAAGATCAGTATTGATCACGGCTCTACGGTTGTGTGTACTGTGAGATTGTAAGACACAGTTCAGCCAGGAATAGCCTGATCTAGTTATGGATATGGGAAATCAAAGCACCATGTCTACAATGGGAATTTAACATCTGGTGAGTAAATAGAACAGAGGAATGATAAAGTATTCAATAGTAACACTGAAAGTGAGACAGGAGAAGATGTGCATTTAAATGCAGACATATGTTTGCTTTGGCTATAAGCCATATGTTGGTTGTGTGATACATAAAGATATCTAGGCATGCACACAATAGAGTCCAGGTTGGTAGAATCGTAACTGAAAGTTGGATTCCTGTGCTTGGCTTTTTCTTAGCTCATGAAGTGATTGGCACAATGAGATAGTCAATATTAAACCAACCATCTATGAGACTCCAAATGAAGAAAGCTTACCTACCCTGCTCACCATGCTCTGAATGAATAAATACAGGCGTTAGTAAAACGGGTGTTATTTATTTTCTTAGCCCAGACTCTTTTCTTTAAAAACCATCATGCAGACATGGGTCATGGAGCAAGCACACAATGTTTCCCTCAAGAATGGCGTGATGCGGGGGGGTGGGGGGGGAGGATATGACCAGATAAGGGGCCAGATAATTCGAAAAGTTTCTCAGGCTACCTAGAGGTTCTAGTGAGTAGCTTAATCTAGAGATTTGTACATATGTGTAGGGAGGTCGCTGATAGAGCTGTAGTGTTTCTGCCAAGAGCTGTACCTGATCATATTCAGTGGATTAAAACCATGTGGAGAATGGACAATACTGAAAACTAGACTCATAAGTCAAGAGCCTGGGGGGTGGGGGGTCAGCTCCCTGTGTGTGTGTTTCCCGGTGAGAGTGAATGCAGTCTTAAATTATGGGTTGTTGAGTCTCCTGCTTGGATCTCTTCAATTGTTAATTGGAAAGAAGGCTTGGTGCCAAGCTGGAGTGGCCTTGGTGACCAAGAGAAATCAGGGATCATTAGGACTGCTTGAGTTTACTTAGGAGCATTTATAAAACAGGAAACATCCACACAGATGCTCCATCGAGAAAACAGTCTGGGAAAACCATTATAGTTTGATTGGCGTTTTAAAGTGAGTTTCATTGTTCCCTTGATTTGGCAGATACAAACAAAGATGTTTTAAGAGGTGATCAGCCCAGGAAATTAGACAACGAATAATAGAATTACCGGGTCTATCATTGGCAGCCTGATAAACTGGTGACCTTCTTAATATGCCACTGTCCTTGCTTACTGCTCTGCCAGTAAGGACTAAGCGTACCTTCTAGTGCATGGGTAGAGAAATGGAGGGGCGGAAGACAACATGGCAAGAGAAGTGGAAAAAATATACAGGGGAGAAGAGTCTCACTTTGGCTATGTAGGAGATCCAGTGAGTATGTAATCTAGATTATTTTTGAGAACCTATAGAGGAGATAGTTGATAGAACTACAGTGTTACTTCTGTGATCAGGAGTGTATGAGTCTGGGCAGGCCAGTCTGTGAAAATCACTGGGGGAAATGGAGACAAACCTTCCCTGAGACCCTGTTATATCCCTCACTTGAAATCCCTTCCATAGATACATAGTAGGTGGAACACTCTTACCTGTCCACCCATCCAATACTGCATTTCACATCATCTTGGTCCATTCGACAGACACTTATCACGTCCCTATTATATCCCTAATACTGCATTAAGTCTCAGATAATGACTAATAGGAAATCCCTACTCATGTTTGGTGAATTTATACAGGAATGAAAGAACAAAAGTAGAGAGATCTGAGTTATTGTCTTCATTTACAGGAAAGAACAATCCTACTACAGTTTCAGAGAATGGCAGGGCAGGGCAGGGCTAGAGAGCAAGGACAACAGAGACARCCAGGGTCCCAAGGAAAGGATGGGCAAAGAAAGGCAGTATTTGGCTTCCTGGATGCATAGATTCTAGGACTTGCTAGAGAAGAGAACAGGCAGATGCAACCAAATGCTAATGCCTTCCAGTGAACCAAAAGACATAAAAAATGATGAGGAAACAAGAAAATAGGTGCAACATAGGTTGAGGGGAATCAGAAGGCACAGAGAATGCTTCCATGTCAGACAGAAGAGGACCATCTGGTCCAAGGTCATCTCTTCATCTCCTTAGGCAAGCCCTGGGCAGGAATGATGCAGCTCTGGGAAGCTTTCCAACTCCAAGGCCAACTCAAAGCCCATCTTTCTCAGAAGAAGGCCAAGGAAGCATCTATGCAGGACTAGATACCCAGTTATTTAAAAAGAAAGAGAAATAGCCACAAAATGCTGCAGAAGGAAAGAGCTGATGGGGTTCAGAATTGTCATTCTCCTAAAGCAGAAGCCAGAAATGAACTCGTAATAACTGTCTTGGGATTTTATTCTGGGGGCTTAGGAGAGGGGAAAAAGTGTATGAGAAGACCTTCAGACCTTGGATGGTTTATGGTAACGTTTGAAATTGCTGGCAAAATTATGACCTTGTAATTCATAGCTGTGTCATATATTCCAGCCCAAAGTATAATTTATGTACCCAGCCAGGTTCTTTGAAAATGAATAGGGGGGAGTCTCACGTAATACACAGTTTATAAACTAGTGCTGTTTTTAATGTAAAATCTCCTTGGCTTAAATGTGTTGTTTAATGGGGTTTATTGTTGGTCCAGGGTCATTACTGAAGTTCCTGTAGAATGGGATGGGGTTTTCAGGAACTCTAATAACATGGCCATCTTGCTGGTGGGGCTGCCATACTCAGAGTACTCAAGTCTCTCTCTTTCCCTGTCTGCATCACCCAAAAAGAAGTATCACTATAAAAATCCTTCTCTTGATGCAAAAGCTGGGAAACTAGATGGGCTTGGCCTTAGAAAATGTGTAACTTCCTTAGTAAACAAAACAACTCTTAGATGCTACAAGTGACTCAAGTCAAGCTCCTTGCATCAGTTTGACATTGACCCCAGTTACAGTGCTGGAGAGGAACATAACTAGGAGCCGGCTAGGACTGCTGGAGACAGAATACTAGGAGCATCTTATCTCCCTGAGCAGGCAGAAGGGACAAGAGAAGAGAGTCTTCCGCCCTGCAGTCAGGAGAGAGAAGCCCTGTGTCTGAGGCTCAGAACCTCCTTGAGGGCCAGGTTGTAGAGCCACCCCTCTGGGATGATCTTGGCCAGCAAGGCAGAGACTCTGGCAACCTGCCATCCTCATCTGTAGTCTTTGCTACTCGAGGAGATCATGGTTAGGATGAAGGAAGAGTTTTGTAATCCTGATGCAGTAACCAGAGTTACCTCTTTCCTGTTCCTGTTTACTGCCCCCCCCCATTACCTGTACCTCAATAAAGCTTAAGCACAATGGCCTGACTCAGACTGCCTTCTACCTCAGCCAGTTTTATCTGATCTCCTTTCTGCCTTTGCGGCCATTCTCCACTAATTCTTCCTTTTGGAAACTTGCGCCCATTCCTGTCTGCACCCCCACCCCTGCCATGATAAGGCCACCTGGTTTTCTAGATCTGAGTTTTCAATCCTTTCTGCTCTCTCTTTGCCTGTTTCTGCCCTCTGAGTGCCAGAAGTGATGATAAGAACTGCAGCCTGAAGCAGAGAAAGAGAGAGGTATTAGTGATGCAGTGGCCAGGGCCTCAGCCATCTTGGAACAGGCCCCAGGGTACTGTTCCCATTAAAGGCAGTGGAGCTTGGAGGCACTGCAGCCTTGTGCTTGGGAGTTCCTAGGTGTCCACTGAGCTGCGGACCTTAGCTTCCTCAAGGGAAGGACAAGGGCTCAACTGTTTTGTTTGATTCATAAAAGTGGGTCCAGCTCCACTTAGCTCAAGTTGAGGGAGCTCTTATTTTGTTCCATGTCTTTTATTTTATAGGGTTAAATAAGTCTGGGCATCTTCAATAAGTATTTTCAAAGTACTATTTTGTACTTTCCTTTTTTTAAAAAAAAGGAAAGAAATGGAAGTGGACACAACAAACAATAAAAAAAATTGATTCCATCACTTGGAGATCATTGTATATGTGGAAAGAGAAGGAAGCTAAATAAATTATGACCCATTCCTATACCTAGCACTTAGGGATTGGAGGAAGGTAGATTAGGCTTAGAAGACTGACCTTGACATATGAGACCCTATCTCAAGCTAAAACGTTAAACGAGAGTCAATGAAAAGATCTTATAGTATATTGTAGTATACCTGTTTTTTAGAAACAAAAATGTCAAATTTGTTTCTTTGAGCATAGAAAAAATAGAGAAATAGGAATTACTAGTTTTTGTTCTTAAGATATTGCTCGTATGGATATAGGGAAGCACTTCAAAAAAAAAAACAATATAACAGAGTCACGCTTTCCTTTAACTGTAGTGTTTGCTGTGCTATGGCGTGGGTGGACTTTGGGCTGTGAATGAAGAGAATATGGCTGTATTTTGCCTTTCCTTTAGCTCCTGTCCCTCACTTGCTACTCATACCATCTTCTTTACTTTGGCCAGGGTCCTATAACTTTCCCTTCAGGTTCTGTGATTCCCATTTTTATTTGGTTTTAGCAAAGTATTTTTAGGTATCCAGCATTCAAGCTAGGTATATTTTCTACAGCATCCTCTACTGATTACACTTAACTCCTTATGGCAGAGAACCTCCCTGAGGACAAAGGTGCTTGTCTTAAAGTTCGGGGTCATGAAGGATGACGTTTCTGGAGCAGGGATGAAAGAAGGAGCCTGAGCAGTAAATGAACATGCTTAGAACAGGGCAGAGGCTAGCCAATAGCCTCTGGAGCTGGACCATGTAGTCTTGAACCCCCCTTTCATCCCTTCATATCCAGGTGACTGTAAGAAATCTGTCCCTTCTTTCTTTGTTCCTCTTATAGGATGATCTAAACCACTGTGGTGTTATGAATATGCTTGGCCCAGGGAGTGGCACTATTAGGAGGTGTGTCCTTGTTGGAGTAGGTGTGGCCTTGTTGGAGGAAGTGTGTCACTGTGGGGGTGGGCAATGAGACCCTTCTTCCAGCCATGTGGGAGTCAATCTGTTCCTGGCTTCCTTTGGATGAAGATGTAGAACTCTCACCTCCCCCAGCTTCATGCCTGCCTGGATGCCACCATATTTCTTACCTTGATGATAATGGAATGAACCTTTGAAACTATAAGCCAGCCCCAATTAAATATTGTCCTTTATAAGAGTTGTCTTGGTCATGGTGTCTGTTCACAGCAGTGATGATGTTGTGGGGATAAAAAGAACTATAAAAAGCAAATTGAAGAAGGGCTCAACCACAGTAAGAGTTTGGTGATTACTCTTCATTCATATACTGGGCTGGGCATGGTGGGCATCAGCTCCTTGTGTAGTCACTGAGTGCTGCCTGTGGGCCTCCTATAGGTCATGGTCTCTAAACTCCTTAAGCAAGAAAAGGATGGAGGTAATCAGTGATGGAGTAGCACCCTGGTCCCTGGACCCTGCAATAGGAAAGCCACACACGTGTATATGTACAGTCATGCGCAGAAACTGGCTGCTGCAGTTCCCCGGGAGCATGTTGCTTCCGTTGCTTATGATGACACTTGTTTGCAAACAAATTCTTTATTGCTACTTTCCCATCTCTCCTTTCACTTTCCCATCCCCTTCCTGGGGCCCCGTGAGATTGACTCCCCGCAAAACCATAATTAGATCCATTTTTTCAGGTTCTTTTTAGTGGGAGGCAAACTGCGACATCCCACTTTCTAAAACGATAACTATATATGTTCACACTCTCACACACAGAGGGAAGGGAGGGATTGCAGAAGGTTCTCTAGGTCTCTGTATATAAATAGTAGAACCAAGATTTCAATGTAATCAGCACATCAGTTGAGTCCATATTACATGGCTTTTGTTATCCCAGGTGATAAAATGACAAGGTGTAAGAGATGGCCTTGAACCACATATCTTTTGCAATATACAGAAATAAACAGGTCCAGACCTGTCCTTCACCATCTTTGCTCTTAGTCACAGTAATGGCTCAGTTCTACAAACTCTCTGTTGATTGAGATGGGTATTTGACCTCTCTTAAGACAGGGAGTCCCTTTCTGGACCAGACTTGTACTGGCCTCCGTATGAGAAGCTATGATATTCAGCTCCTCTGTGGCCTCCAAGACCCCAAGAAAGCAACTCGGCAGATTGATTTCCAACCAGATTTCCATTCGTGAAGCATGCAGGAAAAAATGGCAAGATTTGTCAATTTGATGATTTTACTGCCTGGGATAATAAAAAAAAAAAAAACTCTTAATTAGCAAGTACAATTAGCATTCATAAAAAAATCCATCCACAAGGTGAATGCGCTGAGATGTAACATCTTGTTGCTGATGCTGTGGTGTTGGGGTAAGTGGGATCATTCAGGAATTAGGAATTCTAATGAGCCAAGTGCTTCAACCTTCAAGTGCATCTGGCCCAGCTGGGAGGCCAGAATCTGCAGCAGCCAGGAGCAAGTTTCCATGACTGATTCAGTGCTCCAGAGAAGCCTCTTGTTTGTTCCYAGTTGCAAAGGAGCCATAGAAACTGCAGGTTTATGGGGGTGTTTTTTAAGTTTCTTTTATACCTTGGCTATGTTTAGTACTAATATTTCTTTGTGGGTCAAATGAGCTTCTGAAGCAGAGAGCTGCATCAGTGGAGAAACTTGATCTTGTGTTAGCTTTTCATTACTTTGACAAAACACCTAACACAAGCGACTTCAAGGCCAAAAGGTTTATTTGGTTCATAGGTTCCGAGGTCTCATTGCATGGCCTGCTGGTTCTGTTGCTTTTGAACCTGTGGGGATGTAGAACATCTGTGTAGGCGCATTCAACAAAACAAAACCACTCACCTTCCGGTGACTGGAAAAGAAGGGAAACAGGAAGGGGGGTTATGGTCTCAATAGCCCCTTCAAAGGCAAGATCTCAAGGATCAAACAGCTTTCCAGGTGCCTCAGCTCCCAAAGGCTTTGCTGCTTCCCAGTAATGCCACATATTGGCAACCAAGCCTTTAGCATGTGAGCCTTGGTGCTGGGGAGTCATTCTGTCAAGCAGTTGCTGCACAAGCCTCAGGACCTAGTATGGACCCCCAGTACCAAGGTCAAAGCTGAGTGTGATAGCACACACTGTCACCTTACTGCTTGGGAATGGAAGATGGGCAGACCCCTGGGGTTTACCAGCCAGCTTCTCCAGGCACCGAAGCTTTTATGCTACCCTCCAGATCCAAACTACCACAGATCTAGAAGGGACATTTTTAGGACATTTCAGGTCATCTATCACGGAAACTCTCAGGTCCTTCCTGCCTCTGAAACTTCAATCACGAAGGTTGAACATGGCTCGCTGAAGGCAACACTGTGAGCGGAAGCATTCCTGRGAGACCACTTATTTCCTCCAGTTGCCATAGTCACCAGAGACCTCAAGTTTACTTTGGATTGTCTTTTTATTTCCCTCGGCGGCAGTGCTGATCAAAGAATTCCATGCAAAGACATTTGAATTGCCAATTGCCCTATGGTTTTGCAGTCTCTGCAGGTTTTGGAGAGCTCTCAGAACATAGAGTGTGTTCCAGTGAGTGGCTGATCATTATTATTTGCTTTTGGGGGGCTTTACTATTTATGCTTCTTACAGTGTTTCTCACTGAGCAGCTCTCAGGAAAGAACTCGATGTGTAACGCAGATGCCGCAGCTTAACGCTGATCAGTTCCTTTCTTCTGGCTCTACGTATCCTTCCGCTTGGCTCACTGGGTTTGAAATGCACATGTGTTGATTTCCTCCCCGGGTCCTCCTTGCAGTCAACACAATGACTACCAGGCAGGCATGTGATGGAGGAAGAAGAAAAGGATGGCCGATTTCGTCCTTTAATTGGATAAGCAGTCCAGAATAATGGTTGGTTTGATTTGATTTGCAMGTCCACACCGCAGGCTGTTRGTAACACACACGGTAGAAACCACCACACMRGTGAGGCATACATTCACACTTGCAGTTCCRCTGGGGTGGGACGGGCGACTCCACTCATCGAGACTGATAAAGCAGTAAATGTACCTGATTCATCTTCATATAAATCATGGCTCAGCAGGCATTTTCACAGTCTGAGCCCAAGAAGCTGGAGGTTTGTTTGTTTGTTTTTTTTTTTTGTATCTATGAGATTCTTCCTGTCACGTGCAGGTTGTACACAAGGATCAAGAGTCAGTGCTGAAGAGTGACCCGTCTTCATCAGTCGGTAATAAAACATGAGGGCATCTGAGATGTCACCTGTTAACACATGACCTTAAGGCCAAYGCTCTTGGGCCTCTCCCACTGGCTCCATGAGTCAGTCCCTATCCTCTCTGAGTGGGTGGGGCAGACAGATTTGTGGGTTAATGGAGTCTGTCATTCAACTTGAGATTCCTTACCTCCTTGCGCCCAGGGCCCAGCTAGGATGCAGGATGCAGAATGCAGG
>BDUI01054557.1:5272-15421 GCA_002335545.1 Apodemus speciosus | reverse complement strand
TAGAGAGCAGTTTACCCATTGAGCTCTAGAGCCAACCCCACCATTCTGTTCTCATAATTTCTATTTGTGTAGATCTGTTGGTGGTAAATTCAGTTCCTTATTATGTGAAAGTAAGTTTTTATAACTTACTCCTAAATGGTGATCTTATTAAGTGCTACTTTCCAGGGCCTTGCACCAATTTGGGCCTTCACTGCCACAACTTAAAACAAGGTGTGTGGCACGTGGTGTTAACCTGATCTGTCCTTTCCCCTTACCTCTGTGAAAAAAGTTTTCTTTTATATTCATGGTGTCTGTTTGTACACAGTTGTTAAAAATTAGAATCCTTGWTGTTAGGGTTAGGGTTAGAATTCTTGGGTCTAAGAACTGGTGTCATTCAGTGGTCCTGGAACTTAGACATAGTATTATTAAATATTGGCTGGTTCACACTATATTAGCAAGTTCTGGAGGAGTCATTAGGCAACCATCAGCTCTTGCCATTTTTGGCTCTTGACTTCTGTTTCTTTTCCATATTTTTTTGCAGTGGTATTTCCTATGTTCTGCATTTTATAAAATGCAGAAATATAAAATTTATATTTCTAGGTCACTTTATCTTATCTATTTCACCCTTATATTGAACTTATCMTTAATACTTTTTAGCTAATTATCTTTTTGTTTCTAATATTTTATTTCCTCCTCTTCCTATTATCCCCCTTCTCTTCTTTCTCCTTCTCCACCTTCTTATAATTTTGTTTTGATTGTTTCAAAGTTGCCAAGTATCCAAAAATATCAATACCTTAACACAGTAATTCTTAAGCTTCCTAATGTGGTGGTGCTTTAATACAACTCCTCATGCTATGGTTACCCACAATCATCTAAATTGCCAGCAAATAAATGGKAAGACAATACCATGACAGA
Organism: Apodemus speciosus; assembly: GCA_002335545.1. Taxonomy (NCBI): domain Eukaryota; kingdom Metazoa; phylum Chordata; class Mammalia; order Rodentia; family Muridae; genus Apodemus; species Apodemus speciosus. Next base: position 14,527 of record BDUI01054557.1, on the reverse strand, counting down.
TATCTTATGCATCCAAGTGAAACCTCCAGTGCTAGGAATGGGTTACACTGTTGAGTTGTTGGCCAAAGGGGTCCTTGGAAACCTTAAAACATAACAAGCTATCACAATGGCTATTGGTTACTCTGAAGGTAGTGATAATAAGGTCATATTGCTGAAGACAAGACATACATATCCTATTAAAACAAAGATGTTGAATTTGCCCTTAAATAGAGGCTTCACCCCTATTGACTTGTCTTTCTGGTTATGGAAGGTACTCTGCATACTACTAAAGGAGAAAAGCAATCATCAGCTCAGCTCCAGATCTTGAGATCTACAGTTGTGACCTGCCTGTGAGATATGCTTGTGCAGTAGTGGCAAGATTTTATGGTAGTAACCAACCACTCTCTAATTGTGCTTAATTCTCACACCATCAGATAGAACCCATGCCTAACACTGCTAGAATGAACAAGAACCTGACACTAGATAGACAATGAGTCTAGGGTGAAACCAAATACAAGTGTTTTGCTAAGGGAACATAGCAATTAAATGGCTCCTAATGACATTGTAATATAACCATAGATCAATGCTTCACTCAGCCATCATCAAAGAAGATTCTTCTTTCAGTATATATGGAAACTAAAACAGAGACTCATAGCTGAACAATGTTCAGAATGAGAGACTTTGGAGCCTTTAGTCCTAAATGGGATGTCTTCATCAAATTCTTCCCCTTAGGACTCAGAGAACTGTATATAAAAGAAGATGCAGATATTCTAAGAGTCATAGGTAATGGATAGCACCAAGGAAACCTTGTCTTCCAGATACAATAAGACTAACACACATATAAGCTCACAGAGACTATGAGCGTGGGGAGGACCTACACAGGTTCAAAGCAGACAGGGTCCTAGGGCTGAAAGGGCAACTGGACACAAACTCCCACCTCTAGCCAAGAAGTTATCTCTAGTAGGTATCAGCTAGAAAAAATCATTTTCTACACTTGTGTATTACTGGGTACATTAACCATCCTTCAAAGTAAGCCTTATGCTCAAGATCAGTTGGTCAACACAAAGCAAAGTTGTATTATTGTAGACATTTTGTCTCATTTTGCTTTATTTGGGCATTTTCCCCCATTGTTTTATTTTTGGCCGATATTCTTGGATTTCAGTCTCTGAAGTTTGTGTTTGTTGGGAGGATGTTTCTTATTTTTTGTTTGTTTCATTCTTTTTTAAATAGAGTGAAAGATAAAGTGGAGGGGGGAGAGAGGGGAGAGAGCAGTTAGGGGRAAGATCTGAGAGAAGTTGGGGCAGGGGAAATAGGATAAGAATATGTTATATGAATTTTTTCAATAAAATGAATCCAAGTAAAAAAATAAAATATTCTTACATATTAAAATGGCATTTTCTTTTGCTCACATTCTCATGCTTTTCCTTTGTTTCTTCAAAAACAGTATGTATATATCAGATGTCATCATTACTACAGGTTTAGTAATGATGACATCTGATATATTTAGGAAACTGTTTCTCCTGAATTCCATTCCAGATACTTTGTTTCTGTATATACATCTTTTTCCTTGGAACATTATCTGGGAGAAGTCTTGGAGGCCTGTGTTGAATTAGTATTCCTCAAGAAGTGATTTGTGTTTGCTTCTGCCAGTTTCCTGGGGCACCACTGACCTGGGACCGCTTTAAATTAAATTGTCCACTTGAGATTTTTCAGACCTCACAGGTGGCATAAATTTAGATGGCAAACCTGTGAAGGACCTGTTCTGGCTCTACAATATCATATCCTTTCCCCCTCTACTAGTGTTAAGATAGTAACTGGAAAATATATTTTTTGTTCCGTTTTTGACAATCAATTTATTTCTCGTTCAACCTTCTATGATGTCCACATCCCACACAGATTCTAGTGTAAAGCAGGAATCCCCTTGGGGAAGCCCTGACTATTTAACTTACCTACTGAATCCTGTGTGACTTCTCCAATGGAATCTGGTTATCTAAGKTGTATGAGATATTTACAGAAAACCTTCTTTCTTCATCTCTTTCTTCAGGTCCTCTCTTTCTGCYATGATCACAATAGTTGTYTCTCCATAGATCATAGTTTGACATCCTAATCTCTAATGGAGTGRTAGAAGGAGGTAGACCCTTCAGGAATTGTTTAGCATATGAGATTAATACCTTTAAGATTGGCACAAGAGATCTGTTTCAYGCCTTTTCTATTGTAAGGTTGTGATAGATAGATGGATGGCCATAACAGAGACACATTCACCTCAGAATCTGAATCTACTTTGCCTAGATCTCAGACTTCCAGCCTCCAAAGTGAGAAGTGAAGCACATCCGTTGCTTATATACTATTTAATAAATGGTGTTTCATTGAAGCATAAATGGACTAAGATCATTGTGCAAGCCAGGGAACAGACAAAGGATTTAATTTGTAGTCTGAGAAAGTTCAAGTATTCTTGCCTGTTCTATGTTGCCCACATTTCCTTGTGCTTTTGCTCCAAGTCCATCATGTAAACAACATGTGATGGTAAGGTTCATTTTGCTGTTTTCAATCAGATTGAGATTTCTCATAGAACAGGAAGAAAGAGTTTTTTTTTTTCAATTTGCCCCATCCTTCCTTCATAGTTCACACATAGTTTATATAGAGAGACATTTCTGATTATGTGTCCAATAAGACGCCCAGTTAATATGGATACTATTATCATGACTGATCACTGTGCTAAAAATTAAAATAAATATGTTGAAATTTTGGATTTAGCTAATAATTAGTTTGTACTAGCTTGGTCATTTCTACACTTGAACACTTCCAGATTAACTCCAAAGAAGGCAAGTTCATGACTGTGTATTCATAAGATTATGTTCTACAGAACCAAGCCTCTTCCTGATTTTCTACTCTCAGCCATTCACCCAAATAGCAAGAAGACTGAACAAAAACTAGATAATCAAGTGGAAGGGATTGAAGATGTAAATTTTGAGAATGTTCCCAGAGCTGTCTTGTGGACAAGACCCATACATATGCTTCTACCCCAATCACACTAAAATGGAAGGGGCCCTCCCATGACAAGCGATGGAGGCCARGAGCTGTGGTCAGTTCCAGTGTGATTCTGAGGTCAGACCTGTCAGCCTATCTCTAAGTCGTGGGTTAGTCATGCACTGTAGACCTCGGCATCCCTCCAGTCCTCTCTTCTCAAGAAACCCTCTGGCTTGGACCCGCTGTCAATTGTCTCCAACAGGCAGTCRACAGGGCTTCCCCCTGCTCCTGCTAATTTGTCTGTAGCTTGATGTCAGTTCCCAATGGATAGGGTGAACCCTGTGTCATCTCATTGTATTTCTTGAATATTCCTCTCCTCCTCTCTCCTGACATCTTTTTTAACCTCCAAATTTCTCTGGGTGAGAACCTAAAATAAAATTCTAGATTTAAAGAAACAGCAATTTGAAGTCACTATAGATGTGTCCATGGAGTTAATACAAATTCATGTTCTTTAAGAAGAAAGGGAGGAAATGAACACCCCAGGGGCTGCTTCTGCATTCTTTCTTTTTATTGGCTGTTATCTCCAAAGGTCTGATTTATTGAGAGTCACTTCACTCATCTATTCAGTACTCTTAAGGATAGCTCTCTTCTCTCATTTCCAGACTTTTTGGAAGATAAAACTCTCCCTCAYCCCACCATTCTCTATTTCTTGCTACAGTTTGTAAACTTTGTTTTTCCACATTTCAAACTAAGGTACCCCATTTTATTTTAATGCAAAATAGTAAAATGAGAAAAATTGTTCCCCAGCCCAGAAAACTATTCCAGTGGCTCCTCAAAGACACACTGCAATGCAGAAATCGATCGCTCAGGTTTTTTGTTTTGTTTTGGTTCGGGTTTTTTTTTTTTTTTTTTTTTGCCTTCAGTCTCTTTGTCAGTTAACACTCTTCATTGTTTTTCAGCTCTGAATGATTAAATGGATATGGCTAGCCTGAACTCAGGAACCCATCATTTTGGTTTAGCATCCTGCCCTATCCTTAAACCAAGTGTGTATATAGCCTTTGCCAGATTTCATAGGTTTATGTATTCTTTTAATTATAAATTATATAAATAATCACTAGCCTTATATGATATCTTTTGAAAAGAAATCTATTACTGAAGCTAGATAATGTCACATAGATAAGAAGGACCCAACAAATGTTACCCATTACTGTTGTTGTTGTTGTTGTTGTTGTTGTTGTTATTGTTTATTGATTGATTTCCTAAGCATTGTGTGATTGCAATTGTGGCAATGATGATCACTCATGATTGTGGTAACTCAGAGCTGCCCAGTATCTTTGTAGAAGATTGGTCTCCTATGCATGTAGTCAAATACCTTAGAGTTAATAGGCAAGTGGCCATGAAGCCTCTCTTGTTTAAAACACTATGACCTTCCAACCTTCAGACCCAGAAGGAATTTCTGTATAGCAAGCGCATATAATGTGTTGCTTCTGAGGCTCTTAGGCCAGTGTGTCTGGGAAAGCTTCGGGCTGGAGGTATTGAGGAGTATTAATGTGCAGACGTAGGATCTGTCAGGAATACGAGCTGTGGTGCAACACAAACCACCTGCAAAGCTTGTGATGTTTTTTTGAAACAGAGTGCCGGAAAGAAGGGGCCCAAGGCCAAGAAAGGAAAATGGAGCTGTGGATTTGTGTGCAGCTGAAAGCACAGGCAGGGTAAGGAAGCTGCCGTTGTACTTCCATGCCTTCCCCACCCCCGGCTGCTGCATTGGGTGTCACATTTTTGTGACTGATGGACCATGTCAGGTTGAGGCATACTGGATTTCTATGCACGCAAGAAAGGGAACAGAAAAGGTCAATGTCTTCAGTAAAACTTAGAGGATGATTTTACACCAGCAACAACTCTCCCATAATGTTGAAATCAGAGTATTATAAGTGGTTTCTAAACAGTAACAAAGCCGTGCAATGAGTTGCCAGGATATAAACTGGGTGCCCCTAAGACCTCGGGAACTGTAAATCTAGAAAGAAGGCAGATAGTCCCCCCAATTAGGGTGCTAAGATTAGCAATCTCTTTCCTGAGTTTGCCAAAAAACACACAGATGCTGATATAGAATTGGTAGCAAATCYACTAAAAACAGGCAGCTGTGTGCCCATTAGTGTACATCTGTGCTTCTGTGATTAGGAGACATATAACTGAGTGATGGACCATGCTATTTGTATCTCTGACATCATCAGTGTCTCTGAGGGAGTCCTTGCTMWAGGATGTCTCATGGTCTAGTTGTTGCTCCTCAGAGCCACGGTTTAGAGTTACTTTTTTGTTTTGCTTTTTTTCTAATCCTAATTTTTGCTATGTAAGCCTTGCCTGAAACCAAACATATAACTTCAAAAACTTATAAAAGTAACTGTCTGAATAGGCATCACTGGCAAAATCCTGGAGCCAGGAAATGCACTTTGCAAAGCTTCAGGGACAAAAAAAAAAAAAAAAAAAAAAAAAAAAAAAAAAAAAAAAAAAAAAAAAAAAAAAAGATTTGTTGAGTGACTAGTGATCCTAACAAAAGTTTCACTCCAGTGGCACAGAAGTAAGTCTAGCAGTGTCTGGAGTCTTGGGACACCTCAGACATTAAACAGAGCAGCTTTCCCACCTACTGCGCCATCAACAGAATTTCTCCCAACACTCCAACATTTCCTCCCATCTCTCCTCACCTCCATCAGGCCCCCATGGCCCTATGTGTTCTGTTCCTCACAACGTCTGTCCCACCTGGCTTCTTGTCCTGGCTGATGAAAATCTACAGAGGCAGGAGAGAAGGAGGTGGATGCAGGCTGTAGATGACACCTGGATGAAAAGCACAGATGCAGAGCCCATCAGGTGAGAAGAGTTCAGAAGAGCAGTAATGGCAGAGTAATAAGCAGAGGACTATGTGCTCTGGTGTGTGGATGTGGTAAAATGCTTCTACCTACTTTACTGTCTTTATTCATTTTAGGTAGGGTTCCATGTAACCTGAATTGGCCTCAAACTGGCCAGAGATGACCTGTCTGAACCGCTTAGCCTCATGCCTCTAATTCGCTAGCCCTGGGGTTACAGACATTAACTATGATACCTGGGTCATGTGATATATGTGAATGAGAATACTCAGTAACTACAAATATAAGATTGGATTTTAACCCCCTAGTTTCTGACTTCAAATTTTGTGTTTTTCCTATTTGACCTCTGTTTTGTTTCTATGGATGACTAAGATCCAAAACTCACAACATAAAATATGTTTATTTCAGATTCTGAAATAATGTGCTGCTTATTGTGTTCAGCATTCATTCGAAACGACTTGGTTTTCAGTCAATCCATGTGTGTTACAGATGGCCTTTTGATCGAATAGGCACAAAAGAAGTTTGAAAATATCTCATCTCCTTGGAAAGCCATGAGAGCAAAGAAGACATATGATTTTGAACAATGGTCTTTTTTAGATAGCCTTCTCTTATTTTACACAATGGAAGAATAAAAGCTAAGATACATGTGGTTTAAAATTACTATACTCTGTTATCCTTAGGATTCTATGCTGCAGAATAGTTAGCATATTAAGACTACAGTTCTTGCCTAGCACTAACTACCCATGCGATGGCCATACTGGTAGGTATTTRATTCCTTTGGAACTTCAGTTTCCATAATTTAAAAATGAGAGTAACAATTATGAGCCTCATTAAGTGTTTTTTTTAATTATTGAAAATACATTCTTTTCTTCTACAATACACCCCAACCACAGTTTCTCCTCCTTCCACCTGCCTCAGCTCACCCCCACCTGCTCTTCCCTCAGATCTACCCCTCCCCTGTTTCCCCTAAGAAAACAGTGGGCCTCTAAGAGACAACAACCAAACATGCAAAGGAAGAAACAATAAGACAAGGCCAAAGCCCTTATTTCCAGGTTGGGCAAAGCAACCTAATAGGAAGATAAGAGTCTCAAGAGCAGGCAAAAGAGTCAGAGACACATTCTCAATCTACTAGGAGTTTCACAAAAATACACTCAACTAACAGCCATAACATATATGCATAGGACCTGGTACAGACCCAATGCAGACCTGTCCTTGTCAATTCAGTCTTTGTGAACCCTTATGGAGTTGAACCCTATGGAGATGATTAAGTGGATAGTGTTCTTCTGGTGTCCTGCAACTCCTCTGACTTCTACAATCTTTCTTCACTCTCTTCTGTGGATTTCCCTAAGCTCTCAGAGGAGGGACCTGACTGACGTTTCCAATTTACACTYTCTCTGCATAGTGATTGGATCTGTGCACTTATTCCCATCAGCTGCCAGAGGACGATCTCTAACGATGACTGGGCAACCCAAGGTAGAGGCAGACATGACTGGCCTATATATATGCATATATATGTGCACATATAAATATATGTATATATATATATATGTCAATGAAATGAGTCATTTAGTCCTTCTCCTCTTTCTCTTCCTCCTCCTCCTTATTTTTCCCATAGAAGATACTTTTAAACTGTTGGTTTGTAATCTCAATTCATTAGACAGGTTTTGAGAACCTTCTAGCATGTGTAACATAGGGTATTGAACTCTGGAATTATGGGAATATTTCCTTAATCCCTTGTCCAGTTGGTTTCATGGGGTTGGATTATAAACCACATTATATTTTTCTGTAATATTATTATATAGTTCAAGAAGACACAGGCTATACCATAGTTGAAAGCCTCAGCAATTTACTAAAGGAAGTCTGKTTTGTGTCCACACAAATGCTAAAGTTGTCTCTAGAGGACCCTCTGCTACATGACTCCTCTGTGATTCAGGAAAGGCTCTAATTTGTTCACCTCCACATAAAACATCTACTCTCATAGATAATAGGAAAGGGGATATGTTGATATCTCAAATTTTCTTTTTTAGCTTTGTTCTAGAAGCATTACAGTTTTCCAAGTCCCTTCTCCACTATCATATATCTCTTCACAACTAGGTATCTAGGAAATAAAGTTTACCTTCCAACCAAGAATAAGAAGARTCATTGATATTGTTGACCCCTAATAAGTTTTACCACAGCTTATCTTCCTTGTCAGCCAGAGAAATAAATTGTGGTAAGTCACATATCATGCATATACAAATGATCAAGAAGAGTAGAGTGTTTGATGGGTTCACGTCAGCTGAAGTGACCATGGAACAGAAATTATCTGAGCCTTGAAATATGAAAATTTAGAGAGAGAAAGGGAGCTTCTAATAAGACAGGGGACAGAATTGGGTTTTTGAAGAAAACAATCCAGAAGCTATCCCACTCATTGCAGGTAAGCTACTTGGCAGAGAGTGTATATTGGAGGTATATTTAATCTAAGAAAATCAAATGAGAACTGCAAGAAGATGATAAGGCAAAAATCGCATGGAGAGGCATAACCATGAAAGTTTTAAGGATACATGTATTCTAAGAGAAACTTTGAGACCCTTATCTCTTGGATATTGTTAACTTGTAAAAGCTATTCCCAGGGCGTTAGGAATGGGGGCATGCCCATTAGCTTGGGCAGAGAATTAGAGAAATTCTTTTATCTGAAAAGGTAGGGCTTATTGGATATTCAATGTGGGCACCATTTTCAGAGAAATTTTTATAATTTCTATCAATGCTTTCAGACATGTAACCACCCGAGTCTTGAGGATGGCAACATTTATACCACATGGAAAATCTCCTCTGGCTTCTCTGTAGTCCCTATACTTCCTCTACTGCCAGGCCCATTTCTRTTTTATGACCTGATACTCTATCTTTGTTAAAATATATAAATGGAATCATTCRTTGTATATCTATCAGAATATGGCTCCTTTCATTTTAGACAATGCATTTTTGATGCATCCATGCTATCACGCACATCAGTTACTCATTCTGTTTTATTTGGGACTACTATTCCATTGTAAGTGGATCTTCCTATTTATTTATCCCTTTACCAGACAAGAGTGTTTGGGGGCATTTCCAGTTTGGGGGCAAGAATAAATAAAGCTGCAATAAATGTTTCCACCAAGGTTTTTATGTGAACTTGTATTTTTATTTCTCTTAGGTAAATACCTAGTARGGGTATGGCAAGGCAAATGCTAAGTGGGTGTTTAGCATCTTAAGAAGTTGACGAATTTAATACCAAAGTGGCACAGCTGCACTTCAGTTGTACCTGTTCATTGCTTTCATGATGTGCTAAGGGAATTTTTAAAGGTCATAATGGCTGATCCTTCTATAGCTTCAAGTTTCACAATTTACTCAATACTCAATGTCTATTATTTCATGTCATTCTGAAAGTATCCAGGTAGGTAAGATGCCAACTTTAGAGTTAAGGAATCTGGAC
>BDUI01054494.1:1801-13191 GCA_002335545.1 Apodemus speciosus | reverse complement strand
AAATCCCAACTCAGTTCTTCACAGAGTTAGGAAGAGCAATTCTGAAATTCATCTGGAATAACATAAAACCCATGAGAGCTAAAACTATCATCAACAGTATTTAGCCTGTTTTGTAAAGCTCAGAACAAACCCTTTGCCTAATTGTTAAGGGAATCATGGAAACCTATGGAAAATTTTCCAAAGTGATTTATGTAATTACTCCTATCACAGTCATCAAACATTTAAGCATTGTAAGTGTAAAAGACAAATAAAAATAATGGCGATTCTTCCCTCTTGAAAATGTTTTTTTTTACACAATGTAGTGTATATTAAAAGCTATAATTTAATAATATTTCCATATTACATTATACAGTCATAAGCCTTTTAATGTAAAATAGGTATAGGAGAGAAATTACAGAAGGAATAAGGATGTAATTTCTAGAAATGTGAAATTTTCACTGGAAAATTTTATTTTATGTTTTAAATGAGGCCATTTCTCTATTTCTATTTGAACATCATATGAAGAATATTAAGTCTCACAAAATAATATATTGGCTGATTGTAATCATGAAAAAGCACAAAACATTTTTAGTGAAAGGTGTAATGGATTTCTAAAACTGCTTTTAATTTTAGAGATAAAGTTTTAAGTTTACTCAAATGACCAAAGATGACAAAACTCCCCGCAGGAGGAAAAATGTCTCTTGTGCAAAGAGAAAAAAAAAAATTAAAGTGGATTTTCATGCCACATCCTGAACTAAAGTCCTCCAAATAAATCATGGACCTCAAAAAAATTTGAACCTTTGGAACTGCTAAAGGAAAAGGAAAGGAATCTAAATCAGCATGCATACTTCACTTTTTAAAACATTTTTTATCTGGACAGTGTCACTCTCCTATGAGGTTATGACTGGGTGATTTCCATGAGGTTGAAAGAGTAGCATAAAGGAACCAAGGGATGGTGAGATCATTCTTGGCTATACAGTAAGACTGTCTCAAATTTATATGTATAATCTGCTAAATATCATTAGGCCTTACTTTCTCATGTTCTGCTTTTGCTATTATCTTTGTTCATCTGTCCTTTCTAGTATCCCATCCATGATTAAGGTTTTTATGTGGTAAAATATTCAACTGTCTTTAAATTCAAAGTTCCTCTTTATTGAACATTTTGTATACTCAGGGAATTCTCATTTAAAAATGTAAAGCAGACTGTAGGACAAGGTAATTAGCTGTATTTCTTTGTTTTCTAAAGCTGGATATTTTTCACAATCACCTGTGAATTTTTTTTTTCCCCTAGAGCATGACAAGAATGAAGAAGGTTAAAACTCTATTCTCCTCATTAACTTGCTCAGGTCAGACACTCCTCTAGGAAGCTGTTTATTTTTCTGAAAACACCATCTGAGTGCGTCATAATTATGATTATGATTATACAGAAATTCAAGTGAAGTGCAGATGGCCTAACAGCAGAAAACTGTTCATCACCCTAAATTACAGTAATGTTTTGAATCCCATGACCTCTATAGTATACTAGCCACCACCTAAAATATCTGCCTATGATTTCCATTTAGTTTATCATTGTGTTTCTGTTATGAAGAGTTTGTAAGTGAAGGACAAATGTTTTACAGAATGGCATGCAGTCATATTTAGGAGAAACTAGAGAATGGCTGAATTTCATTTCTTTCTACTTCTTTTCCTATATTTTCCTATAATTGCATTTTTATTAAAATTCACATTAATAGCAGAGAATTTTTAATTTACATGAGATTAAATCATAGGTTTTATGCTTAAAATGCTGAGAGTTGGTTTTTCTCTTCTAAGAGCTACTTCTAATGTCTCCTTTACAACTCCTGATATATTCTTCAGAGGCCTACTGACTCTTTTTCCAGTAATAAATAATGTAAATGTCAGAGGCAATATAAGATACAAAAGTTTGGCAATTATTTTAAAAATGAAGAGAATAAATAAAAATAAATAAAATACATTCTTAAATATGTTTAAAATACCATTTGTTAGATAGATACAGAAATAAAACTAACATTGTATGAACTTTGAGTAAAGTAATTACTTCAATAATTTTATTGATACATTTGGTGAATTAACACCTCAGTTTATATATTAAACATGTATTAAGCATTGCTTGTATACAAAATATTGAAATAATATTTACAGAAAGGGAACAATATTAAAACTTTCTTACCTAGTTGAAAATGAAAAAAAAAAAAAACTTCCTTATATCAGTTAGGAGAGTACAAGAATGATTAAGTCTTTTCTGACTCTAATATAAAGAATCTCAGAACTTATTTTGTTTTATTTTCACTTTTATTTCATTTTTTTGAATATATTATTTATTTACATCTCAAATGTTATCCCCTTTCCTGGTTTCCCCCTCCCTAAAAACCCTATTCCATCCCCCTCCCCCTACTTCTATGAGGGTGTTCTTCCATCCACCCACCCAATCCTGCCTCCATGCCGTCAATTTTCCAACACTGAAGCACCCATCAAGCCTTCATAAGACCAAGGACATCTCCTCCCAATAATGCCTGACAAGGCCATCCTCTGCTACATATGCAGCTGGAGCCATGCATACTCCTTTGTTGATGGCTTAGTCCCTGGAAGTTTTGGGGGTCTGGTTGGTTGATATGGTTGTTCTTCCTATAGGATTGCAAATCCCTTCAGCTCCTTCAGTCATTTCTCTAACTTTCCATTGGGCACCTGCCATGCTGAGTCCAATGGTTGGCTGGTTGCATCAATGTCTGTATTTGGAAGGCTCTTGCAAAGCCTCTCAGGAGACAGCTATGTCAGGCTCCTTTCAGCAAGCATTTCTTGGAACCCACAATAGTGTCAGGGTTTGGTGACAGTATATGGGATGATTCTCTAGGTGGGACAATCTCTTCATGGTCTTTCCTTCAGTCTCTGCTCTACACATTGTCTCCATATTTTCTCCTATAAGTATTTGATTCCCCTTTCTAAGAAGGACTAAAGCACCTACACTTTGGTCTTCCTTCTTCTTGATCTTCATGTGGTCTGTGAAATGTTTTTCGGGTATTCAGAACTTTTGGACTAATATCCATTTATCAATGAGTGCATATCATGTACATTCCTTTGTGATTGAGCTACATCCCTCGGGGTGATATTTTCTAGTTCCATCCATTTGCCTAAGAATTTCATGAAGTCATTGTTTTCAATAGCTGAGTAAATATAAATATAATTTCCATTGTGTAAATATACCACATGTTCTGTATCCATTCCTCTGTTGAAGGACATCTGGGTTTGTTCCAGGTTCTGGCTTTTTATAAATAAAGTGGCTGTGAACATAGTGGAGCATGTGTCCTTGATTTATATAGAAACATCTTTTGGGTATATGCCCAGCAGTGGGTCCTCAGGTAATACTATGTCCAAATTTCTCAGGAACCACCTGACTCATTTCCAGAGTGATTGTACCAGCTTGTAACCCAGCTATGAACTATGTCTGGTCATGAATACCAACAAAAACAATCAAAAGCACACATCCACATGGACGGTAAACAATGTACTACTCAATGATAACTTGGTCAAGGAAGAAATAAAGAAGCTAATACACTCAATTGGAGTAGAAGGCAGAAATCATTAAACTCAGGGCTGAAATCAGCCAAGTAGAAACAAAAATAACTATACAAAGAATCAACGAAACCAGGAGCTGGTTCTTTATGAAAATCAACAAGATAGATAAACCCTTTGGTAGACTAACCAGAGGGCACAGAGACAGTATTCAAATTAATAAAATCAATAATGAAAAGGGAGACATAACAACAGAAACCATGGAAATTCAAAAAAAATCAGATCTTACTACAAAAACTTATACTCAACAAAATTGGAAAATCTGAATTAAACGGGAAATTTTCTTGACAGATACCATGTATCAAAGTTAAAACAGGATTAAATAAACCATCTAACACTCCCATAACTCCTAAAGAAAAAGGAGTCATTAATAGTCTCCCAAACTAAAAAAGCCCTGGACCTGAGGAGTTTAATGGAAAATTCTATCAAATCTTCAAAGATCTTATACCTATACTCTTCAAACTATTCCATGAAATAGAAGCAGAAGGAACACTACCAAGTTCATCCTATGAAGCCACAATTATGCTCATACCTAAACTACACAGAGACCAAACTATGAAAGAGAACTTCAGACCAGTTTCCATTATGAATATTGATGCCAAAACACTCAATAAATTTTTGCCAACTGAATCCAAAAACATATCAAAATAATCATTGACCACAATCAAATAGGCTTCATTCCAGGGAAGCAGGGATGTTTCAATATAAAAAAAATCCATCAATGTTACTCACTACCTAAGCAAACTCAAAGAAAAAGGCCACATGAACATTTCAATAGATGCTGAAAAAGCATTTGACAAAATTCAGCATCCCTTCATGTTAAAAGTCTTGGAAAGATCAGGAATTCAAGGACCATACCTAAACATGGTAAAAGCAATATACAACAAACCAGTAGCCAATATCAAACTAAATGGAGAGAAACTTGAAGCATACCCACTAAAATTAGGTACTAGACAAGGCTGCCCACTCTCTTCCTATCTATTTAATATAGTGCTTGAAGTTCTAGCTAGAGTAATTAGACAACAAATGGAGGTCAAAGGGATACAAATTGAAAAGGAATAAGTCAAAATGTCACTATTGGCAGATATGATAATGTAATTATGTGACCCCAAAAATTCCAACAGAGAACAACTAAAGCTGATAAACCACTTCAGCAAAGTGGATGGATATATAAAATTAACTCAAATCAGTAGCCTTCCTCTACTAAAAGGATAAACAGGCTGAGAAATAATTAGGGAAATGACAGCCTTCACAATAGTTACAAATAATATTACATACCTGGTTGTGACTTTAACCAAGAAAGTGAAACTTCTGTATGAGAAGAACTTCAAGTCTCTGAAGAAAAATTGGTGAAGATCTCAGAAGATGGAAAGATCTCCCATGCTCATGGATTGACAGAATTAACATAGTAAAAATGGCCATCTTGCCGAAAGCAATCTACAGATTCAATGCAATCCCCATCAAATTTCCAAATCAATTCTTCATAGAGTTTAAAAGAGAAATTTGAAAATTTATTTGGAATAACAAAAAACCCAGGATAACAAAAACTACTCTGAACAATAAAATTACTTCTGTGGGAATCACCATCCCTGACATCAAGCTGTATTACAGAGTACTAGTGATAAAATCTGCATGATATTGGTACAAAGACAGAGAGRAAGATCAATGGAATAGAATTGAAGACCCAGAAATGAACTCACATACCCATGGCCACTTGATATTTGTCAAAAGGAGCTAAATCCATTCAGTGGGTGGAAAAAAGCATGATTCTTAACATATGGTCCTGCTTCAACTGGTGGTCAGTATGTAGAACAATGCAAATTGACCCATTCTTATTTCCTTATACAAAGTTCAAGCCAAAGTGGATTAAGAACTTCCACATAAAAGCAGATACATGGAAATTTATTAAGAAGAAAGTTTCAAAGAGCCATGAACACATGGACACAGGGGAAATGGTCATAAACAGAACACCAATGGCTTATATTCCAAGATAAGGAATTGAGAAATGGGACCAAAACTCATTTTACTTCACCAAGTTCCAAGTATTCTCTCTTCTCTGTAATTTTTTAGGAGAATTATAGTAATAAAAATCTGTTTTCTTATAAACTCTCATTTTTACTTTACTCTGATTATAAGAGATGGACTTTGCCTACCCCTGAGTCATTTAAAATTCTGTAGCTTAGTTCTTTAAACTATTTTTGAATATCCTTTAATAAGATAAACTCCTTTCCTAATGTTATAACATTCAGTGTTAGTTCTTCCCGCCAACTGCCAAATAATCTCTGTGATAAAGTGATTTTCTTTGGTTTATCTAATTTTCCTTGTAACTTGATTTATCTCAGTCTTTTAAGGATAGAATACATTCTATTGCTACATACTACAATGAGAGTAGTGAGGACTAATGTATTAAGCAGTTTTGCCATATCATGTGGTTCAAGGGCTTATATCTAACTGTGGTAAGGAAGAAAGATGAGAAACAGAAAGAAATACCAAAGTTAGTTGACTTAGACTCTCCAATAGAGAAACTGAAACATTCTGGAAGATAAGTGTGTTTGTTATACAGAGTTGAACAGAGAGGTTTTGTTATTATGTACAATTGAGAAAGGAGGTATTACTTAAAGATGAATAAGGATATGGTGTTTATCTTATGGAACTACATTAAAGAAGCAGGTTCAGGTAGCCTTAGGAGAAACTCTTTAGAGGAGCAGTCTCCAGTCTGTGTAATTATCTGGGAAAAGAAAGGCATTGTGGGCATGTTCCATACTTATTATCAAGATCTATACATGAACAGAAATAAAAGCATTGGAGGTTCTAAGCATTACCACTGGGTGAAAGTTTAGTCCTTTTATTCTGGATCGGAGGCTATGGATCTTGGCATGGCTGTGCTCATGTGAAAAAAATACATATTCACTCAAAATTTCATTTACTCATAAACACCTTTACTTTCCATGAACTATTCATTTTCAAGAGTAGCAAAAACTGTGTGGAAGTATAATGAGAACATAGAGGATGGGAGACTGTAGGGAAGAGTAGCAAGATGTAGGTAGTATAAAGCTAAAATGGAAAGCAGAAAGGGGGCTCAATTGTGGAGTGAGGAAATTCATTACAGAAGGAGACAGAAAGAAGAGGGAAAAATAATCTCAAGTTTCCTTTAGAAAGACTCAATAAAACTTATTATTTCACGTGTACCTCAAATTCTATGCAATACATATAATTGTATACATATACATACATAAATACTGAGCTAACTTTCATAAGCAGATGAAATTAGAGCATTCTTTTTCCCAACATAATACTTTTATGAATTATTTAGGAATTTCATACAATCCACCCAAATTTCACTCTATTTCAATTCCTTACATGTCCACTATCCCATCATTCTTCCACCTCAAAACAAGAACAGGAAACACACACACACACACACACACACACACATGCACACACATCTAATTTGGATTGCTCATATATTCATTGCAGCAATGTCAAATACACAAATTGCCCCTTAAAGAGAATTGAGGCCCCTTCCACCACCCAGCCTGATCTCTCAACTGTGAAGAACTAAATTTTATCATCTTTATCACAAATTTTAAGGACTCTCTTCAATAGCTTACTGTCTATACTATTTGCAGAGAAGGATATTGTAACATAAGCCTTCAATATCTTTCATTCAGTTATGAGTGAGCAGTCATCATTAACATTGCAAAGGAAGCTTCCTTGCTTATAGCAACCAGGAATAGCACAGACAACTCACAGTAAACAGGAGTAGGAGAGTAAAAAAGAGAGGAGGAGGCAAGTAGCCCCCTTTATAGTGAGCCAAGCCTACCTGGCTGTTGCCAGGTAACTTTGGGGAGGAGCCAAACTGGATGTTGCCAGGTAACTGTGGGGGTGGAATCCAGACAGAATACCAACAATCACAGTTTGTAAATTGCACCATATTTCTCTCTTGGTTTAGGTCCATCTTTTGTCTCCTGCTTTCCTTGGCAGTTATCCTGTGATTCTGGCTGTTCTAACACTCTGGGGTTAGGCTCTCTATACCAGGTCTCCTATGCCACAGAACTGACCTCAACAGCTTTCCTTAATCTCTGGAAAAAATCCAGAATGGCATAGCCAATATACTAAGTTCAGGTGACAGCTTGAAATTGAATTTGCTCTACTTCTTGTAAAACATTTGTATAAGCTTCCCATTTTACTTACTTTTTTCTTAAAAAAAAATAAAAAAAACAAACAAAACTTTTTTTTTAATCCTTGTGTGTTTCATACCATGTACCCCAATCTCACTCATATTTCAGTCCCTCCATACTCTGCCCTTGTCACTTCCCTACCCTCAAAGATAAAAAAGGTAAAAAAAAAAAAGAAATAAAGAAAAGAAAAATAAAGAAAGAAAACAAAACAAACAAACATCCTGCTGTGGAAGCTGCAATGAGTCACTGTGTGTCACACAGTACACCATTTTGCCCAAATAGCTTTACTGGTATATGTTTGCTGCAGGGAGTCATTGGTCTGGTTTATGGATCCGCAGCAAGATTCCTTTTGTATATACTGTTTTTGGCCAGTTTTTTTTTCTAGAAATCCTGCAGCTTTGTTTCTATAGGATAGGTCTTTCAAACCCTCCAGCAGATCCTAGATCAGGTAGATGTTGGAGTGAGGGAACTCAAAGCCCTGGATCTAGGCCTGGATGGTAGCTGAATTGCTCAGCCTGCCAGCTCTTCCTCAGGTAGAAAAAATTCATGCCATTTCCTCTCCTCACCAATGTTGTAAAATTAGCTGAATGGGGCCTTCTACCGAGGGTACTACTACTTCCATTTCACTTTCCCTGTCTTCTATGTACTCTTTCAGCACAAGCTTTGGCTCCAACATTCAATTTCTTAGTGCTATTTTTTTTTTTACTTCAAACTATTTATTTCGTATATCTTTTTGACTTGCTTGTTCTTTTTTTATAGTAGATCTACAAAAGAATGATTACTAATAACCTTTTAACAGAGCCAATAATAAGTTGTCTTGAAATCTATTCTACTAATAAAATTAGCTATAAACTTTTAAATTTAGCATTAGGAAAAATTTTAAGACCAAGGCAAAAGGAACACACATTTGCTAAAATGTCAAAAAATGTTTCTAACATACTTGCTAATATTTCCCTCTGAAACATCTTTAGYTGGACTTCCATATTTCTCATTTCTTTCAGCACTATTGTCTTCTAATCTACTAAGATCACCCATTGATCCCCAAGTATAGCATTCAACTACTTTCCACAATACTTAATACAAAGAAAGAAAGAAAGAAAGAAAGAAAGAAAGAAAGAAAGAAAGAAAGAATGAATGAAAAAGAAATAGGACAGAAGGAAGGAAAGAAAAAAATATGTTGTTACAATCATGCTATTATAGCAATAGCCCACTTCCAGGTACCAACTTCTGTCTTAGTTAACATTTCTGTTTCTATGTCCAAACACCATGACCAAGGAACTTTATAAAAGAATTTTGTTTTGATTTAATGGTAGCAGAAGTTAGGGTCCATATTTATCATGATGAAGGGCATATAACCAGGAAGGGAGCCACAGTGTTAGAGCAAAGCCCAAGAGCAGACTTTGTTATTTGCAAATATTTGGCATGGAGAACTTCTTGGGAATGGCATGAGCTTTGAAATTTCTAAATGTGCCCATAGTGGCACCCTCAAGTCATACCTCCAAAATATCCAAACACTTCCACCAACTCTGGATGAAGCACTCAAATTTCTGAGTCTATGGGGTAATTTTCATTAAACCCATAGCACCTATGAAGCACAATAATGACTGATATGACAAGATATAGGTAAAAGTACAATAAGTGACATTCACATCATGGAGGTAAGCAACACCAGTCTAATTGGATTTAAGGTATACTCAATAAGAGGCAAATCATGTCTAGTACTAGAACTCTTTGGAGAGGTAACAACATCATAGATCTTAAAAGATAGTATAGTGTCACAAGTTTGTTAGGCCAGGAATATTCCTAACTACATTCTAAATGTAGTTTAGAATATAGTTTTATACTTTATACTCGCTGATAAAAATAGTTATTTCCCTCATCAAAAAATCTGCTCTCAAAGAAAATTCTCACAAAAAAATTACATCTAGATATGTCAGAGATCAACAGATGTTGGGGAACCCAATTCAAATGGATAAATCTACATAGCACATTCTGAACCTTTGGCTCATGGGACATCATGAAAGAGGGTTTTAAGATTCTGAATACTAAGATGTCGGCTGTGATTTAGTCTCTCATATTGTGATGGCTATTCTCAGTTATTAAATTGAGTACTGTTGTAATTAACTAAACCCCAAATATGTAGGGCATCCTTGTGATGTAATTTTGCTTAATTTGAAGTCAGAAAAATTATTTCTAATTTGGCTATTAAGGTAGAAAGACAAATGTTTCATACTGATGTTTTTGAGCTAGGAAAACCAACTTTTAACTGGACAATGCCTTCTGCCTGGATGTTATCTAGGCATATGGGAGAAGGAAGCATTTCTTCTTTGTTTGCTTACTCTCACATCAATAGCAAGTCTATTTTTTCATTGACTGTAGACACTACTTTTTTGGGGATTCTAGCATATACTGAAGAGCAGCTGAGAGACCCAGCCTTATGGACTGAAAAAATACAAGATTCTTAGAATTTTCAATCCTATTCAGCCATTATTAGAATAGTTGGACCATGACCTGTAAGTTATTCTAATAAATCATATATATATGCATATACATATAATAGTATATACATTATATACATATAATAGTATATACATTACATATACATATATAACATATATATATATGTGTGTGTATGTATATAGGTAGAGAGAGAGAATTTTATTCTATAAGTCCTGTTACTGTAGGAAAACTTGATTAATACACATATAAATGTGCATGAACCCTACCTGAACAATAGCAATATCAATATGCATCATAACACATACATTTTAGAAATAGTGGGAAAACAATTTTGGTTCCTTACAATAAATAAATAGTTTCAAACTATTAATTACAGATAAAATAGGGAGAATTAGCATCTAGTAAGTGTGAACTCAATAATTGGTTTGGTAATACAAAGTAGTTAGATCCGAAACGATATATGCACAAAAGAAACCAAGTCAGATATAGCGAGTTGTATTTAGATATTTATACATAAACATGTATATGAAATTTTCAAGGGAGGAACCAAGTGTAAGGAACTAGAGGGAAGGAACTTAAGAGGTTCTTGTGGGGAGAAAGAGAATAAGAAATAATATAATTTTATTTTAATTTTAACAAACAAATATTTAAAAGGTAGAAAGAAAAAGATTTAGTAAAAATAAGAATAGAAAATTTGTTGCATGCAGGGAATCCTCTGGGTATATGCCCAGGAG
Source organism: Apodemus speciosus (assembly GCA_002335545.1). NCBI lineage: Eukaryota > Metazoa > Chordata > Mammalia > Rodentia > Muridae > Apodemus > Apodemus speciosus. Next base: position 2,246 of record BDUI01054494.1, on the reverse strand, counting down.
TGTTATGACAGGGTCCTCTGGAAGTGTCATGCCCAATTTTTCTGAGGAACCACCAGACTGATTTCCAGAGTGATTGTACCATTTTGCAATCCCACCAACAGTGGAGGAGTGTTCCTCTTTCTCCACATCCTCACCAACACCTGTTGTCTCTTGAGTTTTTAATCTTAGCCATCCTGAATGGTCTGAGACAGAATCTCAGGGTTGTATTGATTTGCATTTCCCTGATGACTAATGATGTTGAACATCTCTTAAGGTGCTTCTCAACAATCTGAATTTCTTCAGGGGAAAATTCTTTGTTTAGCTCTGTACCCCATTTTTAATAGGTTATTTGGTTCTCTGGGGTCTAACTTCTTGAGTTCTTTGTATATATTGGATATCAGCCCCCTCTTGGATGTGGGGTTGGTGATCTTTTCCCAATTAGTTGGTTGCTGTTTTGTCCTTCTGA
>BDUI01054491.1:0-13165 GCA_002335545.1 Apodemus speciosus | reverse complement strand
AAAAAAAAAAAACAAAACCTCCACTAGAGAACTCCTACAGCTGATAAGCAACTTCAGCAAAGTGGCTGGATATAAAATTAACTCAAGCAAATCAGTAGCCTTCCTATACTCAAAGAATAAAAAGGCCAAGAAAGAAATTGAGGAAACAACTCCCTTCAAAATAGTCACAAACAATATAAAATATCTGGGGGTGACTCTAACCAAACATGTGAAAAATCTGTATGATAAGAACTTCAAGTCTCTGAAGAAAGAAATCAAAGACCTCAGAAAATGGAAAGATCTCCCATACTCATGGATTGGTAGGATTAATATAGTAAAAATGGCCATCTTGCCAAAAGCAATATACAAATTCAAAGCAATCCCCATCAAAATCCCAACTCAATTCCTCATAGAACTAGAAAAGCAATCCTCAAATTCATCTGGAATAACAAAAAACCCAGGATAGCTGAAAAAAAAAAAAACTATTCTCAACAGTAAAAGAACTTCTGGTGGAATCAGTATCCCAGCCCTCAAGCAGTACTACAGAGCAATAGTGTAAACAACTGCATGGTATTTGTACAGTGACAGGCAGATAGATCAGTGGAATAGAAGACCCAGAAATGAACCCACACACCTATGTTCACTTGATCTTTGACAAAGGTACTAATTTCATCCAGTGGAAAAAGGATAGCCTCTTCAACAAATGGTGCTGGCTCAGTTGCTGGCTAGCGTGCAGAAGAATGCAAATCAATCCATTCTTATCCACTTGTACTAAGCTCAATTCCAAGTGGATCAAAGACCTCCACATAAAACCAGACACACTGAATCTAATAGAAAAAATGGGGAAGAGCCTTGAACACATAGGCACAGGGGAAAATTTCTTGAACAGAACCTCAATAGCCTATGCCCTAAGATCAAAAATTGACACATGGGACCTCAAAAAATTACAAAGTTTTGTAAAGCAAAGGATACTGTCAATAGGACAAAACATCAAACAACAAACTGGGAAAAGATCTTTTTTGTGTGTACACCTCAATATTCTTATCTTTATTTACTCTTACATTATAATATGCTATTTTATATTTGATGTAATATGGCATTATATATTTTATAAGCCAAAGAAAGTAGTGTAGGCTTATCATTCCATGGAATTTCACATTTTTAAAACATAAAATATACATGATTATTTTACATGTATCAGGATGAAGGCCTGGAGAGAAAATCACCCATTAAAAGTGTCACTTGTTACTGCAGCAATAATCAATAAAGCATTATAAGTCACATTTTATTGCAATGGATGGAGAATAAACATGAAGACAGCAGTGCACGCTTGTAAATGGTATGCCTTGTAAATATCTTTACCAACCCTACATCCAACAGAGGGCTAATATCCAATATATAACAAAGAACTAAAGAAGTTAGACTCCAGAGAACCAAATAACCCTATTAAAAAATGGTGTGCAGAGCTAAACAAAGAATTTTCACCTGAGGAATATCGAGTGACTAAGCACCTACAGAAATGTTCAACATCCTTAGTCATCAGGGAAATACAAAACAAAACAACCCTGAGATTTCACTTCACACCAGTCATAATGGCTAAGATAAAGAACTCGGGAGACAGCAAGATGTGGAGAAAGAGGAACACTTCTACACTGCTGGTGGGGTTGCACGCTGGTACAACCACTCTGGAAATCAGTCTGGCGATTCCTCAGAAAACTGGGCATAATACTACCGGAGGACCCTTCTATACCACTCCTGGGCATATACCCAGAGGATTCTCCCACATGTAATAAGGACACATACTCCACTATGTTCATAACAATCCTATTTATAATAGCCAGAAGATGGAAAGAACCCAGCTGCCCCTCTGTGGAGGAATGGATACGGAAAATGTGGTATATACACACAATGGAGTACTAATCAGCCATTAAAAACAACTAATTCATGAAATTCTTAGACAAACAGATGGAACGGGACAATACCGTCCTAAGTGAGGTAACCTCGTCACAAAAGAACACACACGTTATGCACTCACTGATAAATGGATATCAGCCCAGAAACTTGGAATACCCAAGACACAATTCACATATCAAATGATGTCCAAGAAGGAAAAACAAAGTATGGATTCTCTGGTCCTTCTTAGAAGGGGGAACAAAATACCCACAGGAGGAGATACAGAGACAAAGTGTGGAGCAGAGACTGAGGGAAAGACCATCCAGAGACTACACCACTTGGTGATCCATCCCATATATAGTCACAAAACTCAGACATTATTATAGATGCCCACGAGTACTTGCTGACTGGAGCCAGATATAGCTGTCACCTGGGAGGCTCTGCTAGTGCATGACAGATACAGAAGGGGACACTCTCAGCCAGTCATTGAACTGAGCACAGGGTTCCCAACAGGGAAGCTAGAGAAAGGACCCAAGGAGCTGAAGAGGTTTGCAGCACCATAGGAGGAACAATATGAGCCACCCAGTACTTCCAGAGCTCCCAGGAACAAAACTATTAACCAGAGAGTACACATGGCTCCAGATGCATAGGCAGCAGAGGATGGTCTTGTTGGACATCAAAGGGAGGAGAGTCTCCTGGTCCTGGAAAGGCTCAATGTAGCAGCGTAGGGGAATACCAGTACAGGGAAGTGGAAGGGAGTTTATTGGGGAAAAGGGGAATGGGAGATGGCTTATGGGACATTCGGAGGCTGAGGAACCAGGAAAGGGGAAATAATTTGATATGTAAATAAAGAATATATACAATAAAAAAAAACACATTTTAAAAAAAAGGTTTAGGGATACAGCCAGATAGAGTTTTGGAGGAGATAGTCCAAATCAAAAGTCTGGATACATTTACTAAAAGCTTGTAAAACCAAGGCCAAAGCTAGAGCTCAGTGGTTGTCTGCATGGAAGAGGCAGGCACTGCTCATTGTTACTTTACCCAGAGTTTGTTGTCAAGGCCCACAAAAATATTTAGCAGCCAAATAGCAAGGGCCGCTCTAAATGAAGAAGGGCCCAGGAAGTGACTAAGTCTGGCCTACAGCCCTATAGCTTGCCCTGTTAACTCCATCAAGCTGGGTATTGGCAAAAATCGAAGCCTCAGATGCAAGTATGGCATGCTAGCATGTCTAGCCCTGTCTTTGAGCATGGAGGTCTCCTTTGAGAAATTTCTCATCAGTGCCAATCAGATCCTAAAAGCTGTTGATGAAAAGGCTAAGAATGTGGCTTTGGAAATCTGAAAATGAAAACAACTTCTGTCCTTTTTCCAGACTTAAATCTCTCTCTTATTATCTTAAGTTTACCATGTTTCAATTAAAAAAACCATCTGCTTTCTGGTGGCTAAAGACTCCATTGCAAAGAAGAAGGCAGGAAAGTTATCCAGTCCTGAGTTAGTACACAGTTCAATAATCCAAAGTAATGGCAGGGGGTTGAATATGAGCAAAGTAAACTAATGTACATGTGAAGACATCCAAAAGGACAACCAAATCAAAAAACAATAAGAAAAAATTTCGAAGGACTCGGAAAAGATCCCCTTGACTTTGTTGTCATGCTCAAAAGGAAAGGGGACAAGGGCACACATTTCATAACCTGCCTCGGAGCAGACAGGCAAGGTGGTATCTGAAGGAGTAAATAGATAATATGGGGTCATCAAAATAAAACGGGAGGTGACATCTCATTTTTCAGTTTTTCAGTGGTATTTCTAAACCAGAGAGGAACACTTGCTGGCATACAAGGGTTGCTACTGTGAGAAAAGACTGTTCTTTGGCGTTTGACTAGGATGACATTTTGTCTTACCCAACATGTGTGGATTGCAAACACCAGATGGCTGGCTTGTGCAGTACATAGTCCCTGACACTCTAAACTTCAAATGTTGGAGTTCACCATACTGCGTTTAATATTTGTCTCTGTGGATTATATAGTAAAAGACAAAATAAACTCATTTTTCTCCATTGCCAAAATACATGTTTGCCCAAACGAAACTATGTACCACCAAAATAAATAGAATCTGTTCTCTTATACAGTACTTTTGCACAATTGTGTACTATGCCAAGATGCTTGACAATGTACGTGGAGGGCATAAATGAAACTTTTTTAGCTACAGCCTTCCTTTTGCTTACCACTTTGATGTATCTTTGGCCTGCCTATGAATTTGCAGAGAGACGGTGAGAAGTACATATTTCTGAGTATTGATATATTAGTTTTAAAATATCATAGACAAGGGGATGGAAATGTGGCTCAATGGCCAAGAAAATGTACTGTTCTTCCAGAGGACACAAGTTCAATTCCTAGCACCTACATCATGTGCTTCACAACTACCTGTAACTCCTGTAACTCTGCATTCTGTGCACACGCACTTAAAAATAGTAAAATATGTTTTTAAGACCTTTAAGACAGCCTGGTTTGGTATGGCGGTGTCAGATGGTTCTTACTTCTGTCATTATCGTGATTTGAAAAAGAAGCACATAGTGTGTCAAGTTAAGAAAAAGAACTACTAAAATACTTGTTATATGGTGTAGAGTCTGACAAACTATGGCCTATAGGCAAAATACACCTCCAAGCTTGTGTTTTGTAATCCAAAGACACTGCTGCAACAGACTAGCACTGTGTTCTAGAAGAAAAATCGGGCCATCGCCTTCCATCCCTTTTTTCTGCCTCTACTCCCAGACCCTGCTTCACAGACTGGTGGCTCTTGTTCAACCATGTATATATTAAGGCCATTGCTATTGACAATTCCTGGACACCAAGCAGTCTAGGATCCTTCTGGCTAGCTGCCCAAGTTGAATGGTAGTGGGTGTTAATAAGGAGGAGTAAAATTGATCTAGGTTAGGTTCCCCCTAACCCTACTCACCACCTGTCACTCCTTCTGGAGCCAGTACCCAGCCATATGATCACATCTCTTTCTGAGTAAGTCTATATAAGTCTATATAAAGTGACAACCTTTCTTATTACTAGTCATCCTAGGCAAATGAGACAAGGCACAACAAGTCTTCTCCCCCTCAGTAAATCACACAATCTCCTTTGTGCTGCCTTTGGGCCAGAAAAACCCCAAATACTTACTGTCTGCCATTTTACATTAAATTTTGGGACTACACAAATATAAATGTCTACAATGCACTATCTAAATAGATTAACCATTGAGACTGGGAAACCTAGGGAAAGGGAAATGAGAGTCTGTGCCAAGAAATCAGAGGAGGTTCTGATTTAATCTGCATTCAAAAGAGTGATTCAACTCTTAGATCTGTAGACCAGAACACATACACTTCTGAGACATTGTGTCATCTGCACATCAGGCTCAGTTATATGGGGAATGTGAATGCCACCTACTGGGCACAAACAGCTTCAACACATTAGAAAATATCATTCACACTCCAGAACCTGAAAGTGGCAACTACCAGCCAGCAGGATTACTTGCAGCTGGTTCGTTCTGTTGTCTCAGCTGGCTGAAGGCTCAGTGACAGGCTTTCTTGAATGCAGTTAAACTTCTCACTTAGGGCAGAACAGTTTTCCAATCTCTTTGCTATGTAGCTGTATGGGACACCAAAGAATGTTTCTTGTATCTCTGCCCTCTTCTTGTACAGCAACTTGGGAATGATCTCTCCAAGAAATAGTTCAAGTCCTAAGCCCAAGGACCTGTGAGTGTGAGCTTATTAGGAAACAGCATTTGTCAGCAGATGCAATCAAATTAAGAATCTTGGAATGTGCTTATTCCGAACTGAGTGAGGATCTTAAGTTCAGTGACAGGTGGCTGTCTACAAGAATCGTGAGGCAATTTGAGATACAAGGCAGGAGAAGGCATGAAAATTCAGAGTAAGGCTTTCACAAGCCACAGTATAAATACAAAAGATTTCTTACAGCTTCCAGAGTCTAAGAGAGGGCCAGGAGAAGGTTTTGCCTTCGATTCTCTGACAAATTCAGCAATATCAGGAGACCAATGCTTCACACTAAGATGCCAATGGCATCCTTCTCCAGAGTGATAATCAAAACCTTCACCGGGTACTTACAAATGGCCCTTAAGAAGCAAAACGGTCCCAGTTTTTTTTTAGTGCTGTGTTGGTTGTCATTATGCCCTCTAACCTAAAAAGAAGGCATTTCTGATGTCTGTGAAAATTCTCCAGTCATCAGATCACCTAAGCAGCAGAGTAAGACCATATACATGAAGGCAAATTCAAAGTAGAACTAAACTTGGGAAATAGGAACACAGAAAAAAAAAAAAACTAGTCTTCTTCATTGATGAAATCTTTCCTCTGAGACACCCAATGTAAGAAGGAACTCCTTTTAATCCATTTGGATCACTAAACATTAAAAAGATTTGTTATCTTTGCCTCTTTACAAGGTAAAAGTAAATTTCAGGGTCCTGGGAAAAGAAAGGATCCTAGGACCATAAGAGAGGGGAAGATACACAGACATACATACATACATACATACATACATACATACATACATACATACATACAAAGAGAGAGAAATACAGAACACAGAGGGATAGAGACAAACTTATAGAAACAAACAGACTTACATATAGAGAAGCAGACAGACAGACAGACTTGCAGAGAGGCTGACAGAGACAGACTTGCAGCCAGAGGGACAGATAGTGACTAGCAGAAAGACATATAGACAGACAGACTTACAAAGACAGACAGACAGACAGACAGTTATTAACAGACTTACAGAGACAGACAGTTTCAGACAGACTTACAAAGACAGGCATACAGACAGTTATTGACAGACTTACAGAGACAGACAGGCAGTTTCAAACAGACTTACAGAGACAGACAAATGGACACAGACTTACAGAGACAGACAGACTTACAGAGACAGAGACAGGCAGACAGACAGTTACAGACAGACTTATAGAGACAGACAGGCAAACAGACACAGACATACAAAGACAGACAGACAGTTGCAGACAGACTTACATACAGTTACAGACAGACTTATAGAGACAGTTATTGACAGACTTATAGAGACAGACAGTTGTAGACTTACTGAGACATACAGACAAGCATAGTTACAGATAGACTTGCAGAGACAGAGTTATAGACTTATAGAGACAGATAGCCAAACTTCCAGCGATAGATAGGATTACATGCAGAGAAGCAGACAGACAGACCAACAGACTTGCAGAGAGGCAGACAGAGCCAGACAAACAGACTTGCAGTCAGAGAGGCAGATAGTGACCAGCAGGCAGACAGACATATAGACAGACAGACAGACAGACAGACAGTTACAGACAGACAGACAGTTATAGACAGACTAGCAGAGAAAGAGAGTTACTGACAGACTTACAGAGACATATAGACAGAGAATTACAGACAGACTTACAGAGACAGACAGACAGAATTATAGACAGATTTAGAGACAGAGTTACAGACAGATTTACAGAGACAGACAGACAGATATATAGACAGACAGGCAAACAGACAGACTGACTTACAGAGACAGAGTTATAGACAGACTTACAGAGACAGACAGTTACAGACAGGCTTACAGAGACAGACGTATAGACAGACAGTTATAGACAGACTTACAGAGATGGATAGACAGACAGACAGATTTACAGAGACAGACAGTAGAACAGACAGACTTACAGAGGCAGACAAACAGACAAACTTACAGAAACACAGACTTACAGAGTAAAAGACAGAGATGTAAAGACAAAGACTTACAGATAGAGAAGCAAAGAGAAACAGACTTGCAGAGAGGTAGACAGAAACAGATTTACAGCCAGAGGAGCAGATAATGACCAGCTGACAGACAGACTTATAGACAGACAAACTTACAGAGAGACAGGCTTACAGAGAAAAAGTCAGAGATAGAAAGACAGACTTACAGATAGAGAGGCAAACAGAAGCAGACTTTCAGAGAGACAGACACAGACCAACAAACAGATTTGCTGTGAGAGGGGCAGATAGTGACCAGCAGACAGACAGACTTATAGACAGACAGTTACAGATAGACTTACAGAGACAGACAAACTTACAGAGAGACAGACAAACAAAAAAGGACAGATAAAAAGACAGACTCACAGATAGAGAGGCAAACAGAAACAGACAAACCAACTTGCAGACAGAGGGGCAGATATTGACCAACAAATAGACAGACAGACAGACAGACAGACAGACAGACAGACAGACAGACAGACAGACAGTTAGTTACAGATAGACTTACAGGAACAGTTACAGACAGACTTATAGAGACAAAAAGACAGACACACAGTTACAGACAGACTTACAGAAACAGACAGACAGGTAAAGACAGACTTATAGAGACAGAAAGACAGTTACAGACAGACTTAGAGATAGACTTACAAAGACAGAGTTACAAACAGACTTACAGAGACAGACATAGAGACAGTTATAGACAGACTTATGGAGACAGACAGACAGACAGTTACAGACAGACTTTCAGAGACAGACAGACAGACTTCCAGAGACAGGCAGACAGGCAGACAGGCAAACAGACAGATTGACTTACAGAGACAGAGTTACAGACAAACGTCCAGAGACAGACAGACAGGCAGACAGGCAGACAGGCAAACAGACAGAGTTACAGACAAACTTACAGAGACAGTTACAGACAGACAGAGGTAGACAGACATAGACAGACAGTTATAGACAGACTTACAGAGACAGACAAACTTACAGCAATACAGAGACTTACAGAGAGAAAGACAGACTTACAGACAGAGATACAGACAGAAACAAACAGACTTGCAGACAGAGAGGCAGATAGAGAATGACAGGCTTATAAATAGACTTGCAGACAGAGAGACAGACAGACAAACAGACTTACAGAATGAGACAGACTTACAGACAGAAAGGCAGATAGAGACAGACATACAGAAACTTACAGAGAGACAAAGACAGACTTATATACAGTCAGTCTTAGACACAGAGACAGAAAGACAGACAGACAAACCTACTTGCAGACAGAGAGATAGAGATATAAATATATAGACAAAGATTTACAAAGAGACAAAGACAGATATACAGAGACTAACAGAAAGACAGGCTTTCAGACAGGCAGACAGAGACATACATAGGCTTACTGACCAAGAGACAAAGATTTACAGACAGACTTACAGATAGACACAGACAGACAGACAGACAGAGACACACTGAATTGTAAAGAGGTAGACTGAGACATCCATACAAGCAGAGACAGAGAAACAGACAAAGAAGGACAGACAGACTTACAGGCAGACAAACAGGCATACAGACACAGAGACAGACTTACAGACAGACAGAGATAACAGACTTGTAGACAGAGAGGCAAACAGAGACAGACAGAGCGAATGACAAAAACAAACAAATTTACAGAGACAGGCATATTTACAGAGTTACAAAGGCAGACAAACAGATATAGACAAAGAAAGACAGACACACAGACAAACCCCCCTCATCAAAAGCTTGTGTCCAAGAGAAAAAGCTATAGTTAACATAGGCATTGATTGTGATTTTACCTCCGGACTCATGGTGTCATACACTGCTAATTAAAGCCAGATTTTAAATTTAACATTATTTCTGAGAATAAACTTGAGTCATTTTCAAATGGACGATAGCAATGTCATCACTGGTTAGGAGTGTGGCTTGGGGATGTTTTCTGTTTTGTGCTTTCACAATAGAGTTCTGCCATGTGACCTTCCATATAATCTCTTCAACTCTCAGACCCTCATCTATAAGAAGTGGGAACTGTGGTGCACTCACCTCCAAGAGAGGATTCCCATTAATTAAATTAAAAGTGCTTGGTCTAGAGCTTGACTCACATAGGAAAGCAATCAAGAAATATTATTCAGAGTGAAGCATTCATGAGTTAGATAATCAATTTGGTGAGTACATGGATGTTACTGATGGGTTGAAGGCACTTACAAGAGGAAAAGACAAAATCTTAGTGTCACCAGTGCTACAAAATAAAGTGTGTCCAAAAAGAGAATTCTAAATCATCTGGATGGAGGATTATCCACAAAAATGAGTGCAGATGATCAAAAGCAGCACTTAATCCTGAGATAACTAGACCACAATCAGCAGGTGCCATCAACAGCCAGTTTCCCTCCAGCAACAGTCTACTATGTGTCTGGATATGTGTGAGGTCAGAATCTGCCCTAAGAAGACCAAGCCTCAGAGAGTAGTCAATCCAGAAGTGACTTGCTTACACATACTCCAAAAAGCTGATTCCTGAAAGCAACTGAACAAAGACAGCTAAATATTGCAAATACACTGGATCCTCAAAAGGCAGTGCAAGAATACATAATTTAAAAATACTGGCCAAGTCTTTGTTCCATAATGCTTCTGTGACAAATTACTACAAGTCAAATAGTTTAGAACAACACAAATTTAATTATGGCCTTACAGTTTTTTATGTCAGATGTCAGAATGGGCACGGCGGCATTCTACCAAACACAAAAATTCAAACAAAAGATACATTTAATCTAAGATAGTCATAGTTATATGGCATAAAGGATTACCTCTACCAGTTATAGAAGCATCAAAACTGTGATTTAATTATTGTGTATGAATACAGAAAGCTACCTGTGTGTAGAGGTCGGGGTGAGAATGTAATTAGAGTCGCAGTGAAGAGCTGCAAAGGGAGCACATGAAAAGTCTTGATCAAGAGGTCATAATAAAGGAGTCAGGTCACCTCTGATACAGCCAGAGTCCTGCCAGAGTAGAGACTCTCCAGGGCTAGATAACGAAATCACAGAGACAATTTGGTTATCTTAGCAGAATATGGAATTCTAGGCTTATGATGCTACACTAAACAGTGCCTGAAGAGAGCTAATAGGCTAATATGTGTTCTATTCTTTTTTTCTGGTTCTTCCAGATGCCCATAGCAGCAATGTTCTAGGTCTCACCCCACTTTGTAGGCTCTTTTCCCCTCCCTGTCTCATTTCTCCCCTACTTTCTCATATTCTGGCATCACATTCCACATGAATAGCTTTTTGACTCTTTGTCTCGGGGTTTACTGCTGGTAATGTCCAGATGGGGACATTTCCTCCTCTGCACTAGTCCCAGCCTCTGTCACAGGAGCATAAAGAGACTAAGGCACTTCCTTGGTGCCTGTCACTAGGAAGTATAACACCTACTTGAAGGCGGACAAGTGACAACCAGTAAAAGAGATAAAGAAGACTAGAGTCCTGTAATTCTCTAGTATTCAAAAAGACACACAAAAAAATATTCCCCCAAAAGGTGGAAATAAAACTGTTCATATTTCCTCTTTACATTAAGCTCCATCCAACCCTCAATATAAGCTAATAGACTTTAATGTTTCTTGTCTTAATTCCCTCAATCTTGGTCTTGGTTCACAGCCACATAATGCTGTCTGGGTCACACAAATACATAATGTTCTGTTACAAAGTTTTCAGCTGAGGCAAAAAACGAAAACCATACATACCCTGACAGTGGTGCAAATAAACGTTCCAATGGGATTCCTGTTGTGGCTCATTGCAACCTAGAACTATGACATAAGATGGCTCACAGAATTCTTGTATATTTAACTAGCACTTGTGAGCTAGCACAGCTGGCTTCTTCACACCATTGTCCAGCCTCATAAGACTTTGCACTTGTAATAGCTCCACATTCTGGGTAGACAATTTGCTCTATTAAACTGACTCCCAAGGAAGAACTAATTCAGTACCACAGATTTATATCTCAAAACTGAGCAGGGAAACAGACCACTGGAACGTCTTCCCCTTTAGAGGCCTAGGCTGACAGCAAATCTTCTGTCTTCAACACATAGCCTCCAAAGTCATCCTAGATCATCTCTATTCCTGCCTAAGAGAGAAATACTGTAAAGGATTGCAACAGAGTTTGTGAATGTCAATTTGTGTTCATATGTCATTAATTAAAACCAGCACATGTACACACCTATCTGCAAAGAAAGCTAGTAAATGTAGGGAATCTGTGAGTCCAGGAAAATAAGAACATGGATTCAGTATGTACTTTCTCTGCTGTTATATTTGTATAGCACAGTATTCATGCTGTGTTCACTGGGTTTGTATAGATAGATGGGTGAATTCTAGTATTTTATAGATGAACAACTACAGCTTACAGAGGCTATGTGATTTTCCCAAGATTGCACATATAGCAAGTATGAGAGTCTGTACTCAAAATTATATCTGTCTTATGACAAAGTTAAAGTTCATCAATATTTGTTTTGTCTAGCTTCACCTTTCTAAAGATGGGTGCCAGGTGCAGTATGACCCTAAGTCACATCCTTGATAAAATCATTCTTCTTTGATAAGACTAATTTTCAGGCTTATCTCTTCATACTTTTAGTCTCAAGAGAGTCAGTGGGGTGGTTTTGCAAATGAGTCTCCTAACCCTAGTTGTCAAAAGTGATATGTTTTACCGAATAGAAACTTATTTAGCCTGTGGTCACATCCCTCCAAATGCCATGAGAATCCAAGGCCTCTACAAAATACATTAGTTGGCACAAGCTGAAAAGAAATGGCACCTTTTAGCTCAAGCATAGGGGATGCTGAAGCATGATTTGGAAGAAAGAAATAGAAACTAGATCAACCAACAGATCTTAGTGCTAATAGTCTTATAAAATACCAGCACCTTGAATCCATCATGCCTTGAGGTTCTGATTGAGTCATTTTAGGTGAAGGGAGATAACTTGACCTCTTGGCCAGCCAGGGCAACTAAAGGAAACAGAATTAAAAAGTTTGGCATCTTAAAACTTGAGGTCTTAAGAATGGACTCCTCCAAGCACAGGATGGGGCTACCAAGGATATCACAGTCGTTGCAAAGTGCTAAAGTAGAAGTTTGCTAAGGTAGCTGTGTATGAGTAACTATGAAGTGGTCTCTTAGGGATGTTTATACTAACATGAAGTATTTGAGCACACATAAAGAACTTTCTTTTTAATAAAATTTCTGTAAAGATGATTACTATCCCAAGATCATTTACAACATTTTGCTTTTAATTCCTTGAGTCTCTGAGAAAAGCCCTAGGAGGAGGGAAAGTCTCCCATCTCTATCCTCTGAGAGACCCAGCTGAGCCTGAGAATTAAAATGGCACAAAATAAATTATCAGGAGAAAAACATACGAATTTATTAAATACAGGTTTATGGGGCATGATATGCTAATAAAGGAGTAAAGACTCAAAGAAACAGTGAGAGCCATTTTCCAAATTCGACAAGAATTATAAGCAGTGAAGAAGCATTTAAATTATGTGAGAAGCTAAAGGAATT
>BDUI01054485.1:0-13185 GCA_002335545.1 Apodemus speciosus | reverse complement strand
TGGGCATAAGGTCAGATAACATTAAGATGGGATATGATGATATTATAAGCTAAGCCTGTGTTTAATTTTATCTGTAAACTTTTGCTGTAATTCTAACCAGTGTTACTACAGTGCAGTTATCTGTTATATTTAATGTAAATATCTTGATTTGTGTATCTTATTGAGGATTATCTTGGAAAGCTATTTGCTATACAATGAAAGTGCTTTTACTGAGAAGGCAAGTATTAAACTGTGGGTAAAGAACAATTATTTCAATCCTTAAAAAAAAACCTTATATGCAGCAATCTCTACACCTGTTTGAAATAAAAATAAATATTGATGTTCTCAGTTCCTGAATTTGCCAAACCAAGCTTCAGTGGGAAGAATCTATGCCAGGTGAACCACAGACAGAATCACAGCATCTAGGTAAACACTGTCATGCAGAGGACATTCAAATACATAAACAACATTTATACTAAGTTTTCCAACTTAACTGAAATTGAGTAACATACAATTGCCAAAATGTATTATGCATACTGAAAAATAATCAATGAAGAATTAGGTCTATATCCATCCATTTGCCAAAAAATTCTCTAAGTCCATGTTTTTATTAGCTGAGAAGTACTCCATTGTATGAATGTACCACATTTTCTGCAYCAGTTTCTCTGTTGAAGGAAATCTGGGTTCTTTCCAGCTTCCGGCTATTATAAATAAGGCTGCTATGAGCATAGTAGAGCATGTGTCCTTATTGCATGCTGGAGAATCCTTGGGTATATTGACCAGGAGTGGTATAGCTGGGTACTCAGGTAGTACTATGTCCAGTTTTCTGAGGGACCACCAGGCTGATTTCCACAGAAGTTGTACCAACTTGCAATCCCACCAATAATGGAGGAGTGTTCTTCTTTCTCTACATCCTTGTCAGCATCTGCTGTCACCTCAGTTTTTGATCATCGCCATTCTGACTTGTGTGAGGTAGAATCTCAGGGTTGTTCTGATTCGCATTTCCCTGATAACTAAGGATGTTGAACATTTCTTTAGGTGCCTCTCAGACTTTGGTATTCCTCAGTTGAGAGTTCTTTATTTAGTACTGAACCCCATTTTTTAATAGGGTTATTTGGTTCTCTGGAATCTAACTTCTTGTGTTCTTTGTATATATTGGGTATTATCCTTCTATSAGTTGTAAGGTTGGTAAAGATCTTTTCCCAATCTGTTGTTTTCCATTTTGTCCTAATGACATTGTCCTTTGCCTTACAGAAGTTTTGCAATTTTATGAGGTCCCATTTGTTGATTCTTGTTCTTAGAGCAGAAGCCTTTGGTGTTCTCTTCAGGAAAATTTCCCCTGTGCGCATGTGTTTGAGGCTCTTCCCCACTTTCTCTTTTCTCTATTAGTTTCAGTGTATCTGGTTTTATGTGGACATCTTTGATCTACATGGACTTGAGTTTTGTACAAGGAGATAAGAATGGATTGATTTGCATTTTTCTACATGCTGATCTCCAGTTGAACCAGAACCAGTTGTTAAAAATGCTGTCTCTTTTCCACTGGATAATTTTAGCTCCTTTATCCAAATGAAGTGACTATAGGTGTGTGGATTTGTTTCTGTGTCTTCAGATCTGTTCCATTGACCTATCTACCTGTATCAATACCATGCAGTTTTTTTTATCATAATTGCTCTGCAATATAGCTTGATATCAGTGATGGTGATTTCCCCAGAAGTTCTTTTATTATTGAGTATAGTTTTTTTTCTATATTGGGATTTTTGTTATTCCAAATGAATTTGCAAATTGCTCTTTCTAACTCTGAAAAATTATTTCATTTTGATGGGGATTGCATTGAATCTGTAGATTGCTTTAGACAACATGGCCAGTTTTCCTGTATATTTTTGTATTTTATTAGATATTTTCTTTATTTATATTTCAAATTTTATCCTCTTTCCTGGTTTCCTTCTGAAAAGCCCCTATCCCATCTCCCCTGCCCCTGTACAGTTCACCAACCCACCCACTCCTGCTTCCCTGTCCTGGCATTCTCCTATACTGAGGCATCAAGCTTTCTCAGGACCAAGGGCCTTTCCTCCCTTTGGTGTCCAACAAGGTCACCCTCTGCTACATATGCAGCTGGAGCATGGGTCCCTCCATTTGTACTCTTCTGTTTGTTTAGCCCCTGGGAGCTCTGGGGGTACTGGCTGGTTCATATTTTTTGTTCCTTTTATGGGACTGCAAGCTCCTTCATCTCCTTCAGTCCTTTTTCTAGCTCCTCCATTGGGAACCTTGTGCTCAGTCCAATGGTTGTCTGAGAGCATATACCTCAGTATTTGTTAGGTAGTGGCAGAGCCTCTCAGAAGACAAATATATCAGGTTCCTGTCAGCAAGCACTTGTTAGCATCCCTAATAGTGTCTGGGTTTGGTGACTGTATATGGGATGGAGCCCCTGGAGGGGCAGTCTCTGGATGAACTTTCCCTTAGTCTCTGCTCCACACTTTGTCTCTGTATCTCCTCCCATGGGTATTTTCTTCCCCCCATCTAAGAAGGACCAAAGTATTCATACTTCGTTCTTCTTCTTGAAATTCATTTTGTCTGTGAATTGTATCTTAGCTATTCTGAGCTTCCATATGCATGATACCTTTTTACTATATTAATTCTGTTATAACCAATAGTTTTCTATACTTTCCTTTTCCCTTGACTCTGATACTCAACTACTTCTTCCCAGTTTGTTTATCATTTCACACTTCATTTTTATAAGAAGACATCTTATTCTCTGTCTGCATTTTGTCTTCCACATCATCATCAGGTATTTGGATTCCTTTATTTTATTTCTATTTATGCTGCTACTTCTAGCTCAATTCATTATTATTGTAAAATTGAGATTTTCATGTGATCTGTTTTTCATACAACATATTATCATAGATTTTATAGTCTGCTTTTATAGTTTAAGTAAAGCAAGTTTGAATTTCTGACTATTAGTAGCATAGCTAATAAAAAGTTTATTAAATAGCATTTGTAAGTCCATCAATAATAATCTGTACAGTAATTAATTGCACATAGACATAATATTCTTTGCTACATGAATGAACATCTCAGCACAYACCAGCATGTGCCCTACATAATGTGGCAGTGATGAATGAAGAGAAAAATATCAAAATGGAAGAAAATTTTTTTATTGATCCAGACCTTTTTACCCTTTTCAATCAATTGTGTATGCAATTTTGAGTGATATAAACATGAGAGTAGCCTTGCCTCAGAATCAGAGATTTGCCTGCCTCTGCCTTCTGAGTGTTGGAACTAAAGTCATAGRCAACCATCACCCAGAAAGAGATGATGCCAATTTAAAGGCATGTTTAAATGTTGTRCAGATTTTGTTTAGTATTTTTATTAGGTTGTTAACATATCTGGCATTTTGATGRACAAAGCAGAAATGTTAACTAGCACAATGTGAAATATTAAYAATCTTTCATTTCATACCTGGACTAGAGGGGCGACAGAAATTCACAGAGGCCAAAAACTACTAAGAGAATAAGTTTGTAAAGTTTACTAATTGCTGGCATCAATATCTGCCCTTAGAGCATCTGCCAAAGGTCTGAAGCTTTTACCTTTTAATAGGTCTTTTGAGAGGTAGACTTGGCAATGTACAAAGTTGGCTCAACATGGGGGGTCAGAAAAGGTTTCCTACATTAAGTTGTTATTCTGAGAGAGAATGAATTTGGTGAAAAGGTGAACTGGAAAAAGCAGCCTCTATTCAGAATGTCACAACATGGAGACTTCCCATCCCAGCCTTTGCTCTGAAAAGAAGTAGAAAAATATCTCCAGTTGAATTACTTTATGAAAAACTGGCATATAACTTTTTGTTCAGAATGTACAATGTCTATGTGACCCCCTAGACATTTGATATGTCCCATGTTAGTTGTAGCATAGGCATTTGATGGAAGCAAATATAAAAGGCTTTTGGGGGAAATACTTTAAATATAGGTCTCTAAGGATTTCTGTGAATAAGTTGCTGAAAAAAAATCATGAGTTCCTTTTAAATTTCAGTTTGGCATGAAATAATTGGTATTGTAATTACCTTTATACACGAAACAACCATAAAGTTGATGCTGTCAAGTCTTTTTATATTTGAGTGAATATGTGAGTTTTTCATTTTATAAAATGAAATCTGAACAAGATGTATATAACTTGAGTAGTTTTGCAATGGTAGTATCATATACAAGTGAGTAAGATGAATGAAATAATAAGATATTGAACATCAATCTTTTATCCTTTTGGACCAGCAGCTCCATTATAAATAAATAAAATAAACAATATATACAAATGAAAGTACTAGACAATATATGTCAAATTAAAGAATAAATAGAATGGGCATGGTTTCAGAAAGAATTATCTAGGCTTTGGAATCTGACATTTGCAGTCCTCAGTGACTGAAAATTAAAAAAATAACATATTATTTTGTTCCCATTAATGACTTATTAACCCAGGAATCTGATTGCTTAGATATCGTTTGTCTATCTGTACATGTCTGAGATTACCTTATATATTATGGAGATTGTAAGAGGAGAAATATCTGGAGTCTTTCTATTGTTTATCTCAGAAGGAATACTTGTAGCTATACATGACATTTGATATTTCAAATCTTCATTTCAGGGAAGACTGAGATGTATGGCAATAGAAATTGAATAGTTGGGTAGCATGAGTGTAYCTTTCCAATTTTTTGTTTAATAAAACTTAAATGAATTAAAAAGGAATGAATAAAGAAATGATAGTTGAATCATATTTACCATAAACSAGTGCCTGATATTTGATGTTACCAAGCAAGATCCTATCCCATATGACTGGTGTATTCAAGTAATTAGAAATTACTGTTTGTTTTCTCAAAGTCAGTTTCTGTGTTATTCAACCTCACCTTTTCAGAGTTTCTGCATTTTAATCCCTTTCAACTGTACAAGTGTATAATGATACTGACATTTTTCATCAATAGTTAACTGTCTTTAAAGACCTTCTCTGCATGAATCATCTACTTTAATGATGTTCACTTTTATCCTTCTTCATTCAAAGCCCATTATGGAATGCAATAACACAGAAGCCAAACAGTATAAGGGCTTCTTTGATGACTGCATTCATAAGAGAAAATTGACTCTATCATTTCATCCTTCAGGTTCCAGATCAGTTTAAAAGGAGACTTTGAAACTTGGCTTCTTAAAGTCTTCAGACATAAACCAATTTGCATTTCTAGACAGAAAGTAATTGAAACATTTCTTCTTTTAATAATTAATTTTTAAAGTGAAATGAAGACGATTTCTTAAGGAGAAATAAAAGAAGTTTTACAAGAAGGGCAGAAAGCAGGTAAGAATTGTGCATGGCATAAAATGAAAGTGATACAAATTGAGCTGTTAAACTCAGAGTGAAAGGAAATTAAAATTTTCCTTTTTGCCACTACAACTATGAGCAAAGCTGAAATGAGTTTATTTACAAGTCTAGAATCCTGTATTTTGCAGTTCTCTTAGGCTGGTAGTAGTTAATTTCAAGATTTCAAGATACATATTATTTTCCCCCAAAATGTAAAAACTAACTAAATAAAATTAGTTGCTTTCAAGCATAGTTATAGCTATAATTTCGAAATGATTCATTCCCTAGGGTTTCACTGTTGGAGACCTAGTCCTCAGCATGAATGAGAGCAAAGTTGGACTTTAAAAAGTCCTTTGGCCATTGACAGTCCATCTGTGGAAAGAAGTAATGTAATTTTCACAAGTCATTAGTCTCTGTGTGAATTACTCTGACCCCATGTGATCTCTCACATGTGTGCTGCTGTCATGGCAACAGCATCTGCCGTGAAGTTCTTATCAGAGCCAAGTTACACCAATATCAGATATTTACCTTTCCATAACTGTAAGATAAATAAAGCATTTCCTATGAAAAGGAGCCAGAGTCACGTATAATAATTACCTTGGAAATAAATTTTCAATATCTTCAATATTTTAATCTATTAGATAGGAATCATACAACCATACATCACAGTTTTTAGTATCAAGAAGATGACACATGTGAAATATGTATTACATTCTTAGTGCTGACCTTATCATGATCTTTGACTGAAAAACTTAAACTTTATGGTGATAAAGTACATTATTAATACGTTTAAAATTTCATATATCCAGTTTTATAGGAGCTTTTATTAATAGTTATTAAAAGCGATTTTCCTAAAAAAGTGATACTCCTGTTTTGGCAAATGATTTTTAGAAAATGTATTAATTAAAAAGAGCAAATATAAATTCATATCCTTTTCTAACAGAAAAATGAAAGAGTGAATGGTAAAAAAGGGAAGAAAACATATTATTATATAAATGTATAATCTTCATGTAACTTCCCCTTAAGTGCAAATAAATACAACCTAAGGACAAGTATGACCTTAGAAAGATGTACATATTTCCAGAGTGGTTGTACCAGTTTGCAATTCCACCAGCAATGGAGGAGTGTTTTTCTTTCTCCACATACCCACCAGCATCTGYTGAGTTTTTCATCTTAGCCATTCTGATTGATGTAAAGTGGAATCTCAGAGTMATTCTGATTTTCATTTCTCTGATCAATAAGGATGTTGAACATTTTATAAGGAGTTTCTCAGCCATTTGAGATCCCTCTGTTGAGAACACTGTTTAGCTTTGTGCCCCATTTTTTAATTGTGTTATTGAGTCTAACTTATTGAGTTCTTTACATATTTTGGATATTAACCCTCTATCAAATATAGGGTTAGTGAAGATCTCTTCCCAATCTTCAGATTGTCATTTTGTCYTATTGAGAGTGTCTTTTGTCTTAGAGAAGCTTTTCAGTTTCATGAGGTCCCATTTACCTTTGTTGATCTTAGAGCCTGAGACATTTGTTGCTTTTTATTTTCAGAAAAATTTCCATGGACTTGAGTTTTGTGCAGAGTAATAAATATGGGTCAGTTTTCATTCTCCAACATGCAAACTGCAGTTACACCAGCACCATTTGTTGAAAATGCTTTCTTTTTCCACTGTATTTTTGGCTTCTTTGTCAAAGAACAAGTGTCCATAGGTATGTGGTTTTACTTCTGGATCTTTGATTCTACTCCATTGCTTAACCTGTCTGAATCTTTACCAACACCATGTGGTTTTGTTTTTATCACCATTGCTCTGTAGTATACCTTGAGGTCAGGGATGGTGCTTCCTCCAGAAGTTCTTTTATTGTTCAAAATTGTTTTAGAGATCCTGGAATTTTTGGTTTGCCATATGAAATTGAGAATGGAAATTCTTTCCATGTCTGTGAAGAATTTTGTTGGAATTTTGATGGAAATTTCATTGAACCTGTTGATTGCTTTTGGTAGGATAGCCATTTTCCCTATGTTAATCCTACCAATCAGTGGCCAATCCAAAAGGGATTCATTCCGTGGGCAGGTACCAAATCCTGACACTATTACTGATGTGCTTGCAGACAGGAGCCTAGCATGGCTGTCTTTTGAGAAGTTCCACCAGCAGCTTACAGAGACAGACACAGTTAGTCACAGGAAAACATTGCATTGAGGTCAGGGAACCCTATAGAAGAGTTAGAGGAAGGACTGAAGGAGCTAATGGGGTTGGCAACACTATAGGAGAACCAACATTTTCAGCTAACCTGGACCTCTGGGTGCTCCCAGAGACTAAGACACCAACCAAAGTGCATACATCACCTAGTCCAAGGCCCCAGGCACATATGTGGCAGAGAACTGCCTTGTTTGACCTCAGTGAGAGAAGGGTTTGATCCTGTAGATACTTGATGTCCCATAGAGGGGGGGTACTTTGGGGGGGRAGTCTCTCAGCAGAGAAGGAAACAGGGTAGGTGGGAAGAACTCTATGAGGGGGGACAGGGGCAACATTAGGAAGTAAATAATAAAATAAACAATTCATATAAAATAAAGTAAAATGAAAAAGAAAGATAGATATAAAAGACAGATTCAAACAGGCTTTTCCTGCACCTGTATTTCACTATCATAATTAAGATTGCTCATATATTATACAGCATTATTAAATAAATTTAATTCCTAATGTGATGCTTTGCTTTGTTTTTTATTTTCTTAAGATATTTTTAGGTTTATTATTACAGGATTATATTTGGTTAATACCTTTAAAATGAGTTTTTTTTGTAGGGACAGAGTGATGCAAAGGTAATGATAAGTATTTATTTATGGGAGATTTATATTGTGAGCTCATTATTTTACAATTTTGTAGTTTATAGATGCATGATAATTTCTTATATGCATAAACGATTATAAGCATGAATGCACCCCAGCTCACATTTGCACAATTCAGTGGAGATGATATTTCTTTTAGCTTACCACCTCCAGGAGGCTAGGGAAAGTAAAAGTAAAGAACCCTGTGTGGGTAAAAGAAAGTGTACTTCTTAGGTTCATGAAAAATGTCAGGGATATTCACAGACATGGAATTGATTAAACTTGTCAGGTCAAGGGGCAGGCTMAAAGTCATGAAAAGGCTTGAAGAAACCTGTAAGAAAGAGGAGAGGGCTTCATACCTTACAGATAAGGAGGAGACATGAAAGTTCTGGGATGAGAGAATAAGAACACATTATATGCATGTATGACTTGTCAAGAACATACACAGTTAATTTTTAAAGAATCAAGGAAAGGAAAACCCAAATGTTTGTGACTTAATATCTAAGAACTGTTAAACTACCACAAGCTAAGAGGGTAAAAAAAAAAGAAGTTTATTATATTGCTATTCTGGAGGTTAAATTACAAAGTTTAAACTATTGGTTGGATGATGATACTTCTGGACTTCCTAGATTAAGATATAACTGAGATTTTATTTCAAGTTCTTGCAGTTGTAGGCCTTCTTTGGCTCATGGAACATCTGCATCTTTTCATATGATCTATCCTGAGTATTTCTGTCTCATTGTATAACTTAAAATAATAATCAACCTATAGTTTTACTAGTCCATTTTAAACTAGTATATGCCACACTAATCTGTAATTACATGCTCACTATTCTATTTMCATATAAAATTGTGTTTAGAAKACAAACAATAATTTTCAAGGGAGACTCAGTCTATGATAGTATATTTTTATGTTTATAATTAGAGCCATAAAATGATGAAGTGTTAATTTAGAGTTGAACTATCTTTGTTGGTTTATGACACAACTCTTTTTCTAAGGCCATTAATGTGAGAAAACTTGTATGAAGCCAGTTTCTTATAGACTGAGCTCATAGATTAGAGAGCTCTTAACCAGCACCAAACTGTAGTAATCTTTGGCTCTCAAAGGCCTGTTTGTGTATATGTAAGACATGAACAATGTCCTTATCGGGGAATCTGATAGTATTGTTAAATGACAGCAACACATGCAATGCCACCAACCATGATGGCCTGAAACCGAAGAGATCTGCAACCTTATAATTTTCTGACTACATCATAGCATACAATGCTTACACCATGTCGTGAGGCATGAACAGAAGGAAGCATTAGTTATGAGACACTGGAGGATATCATTTATCCAACATTGTTTTTTCTTGTATTACCACGGATCTTCTCAGAGGACAGGAGGCTGGGAATTTCCTCTAATGTCAGTCATCTCTTAGGCTTTTGATTTGTAATTCCTTCTTAGTCACATCTACCAGGAATTCCTTCTTCCAGCACACCCTTAATCTGTTATTTTTCAAACACAAGACACCCCCAGCATTACCCTTGTGACAGTGTTTTATTAAATTTGTTAMGAAATTCCCTGAAGCTCATTCTTTTTGGCAGAAACAAAAGGCAATGAAATAGATTTACAGAGATTAGACATTTTGAATAAATGAATTCTCCTTTTGATGCAAGAACCTCTTTTGTTTCCTTTAACTCATTGTTGTTTTGTTTATCATGGTTTCCCTGATTCCTTTGGCTTTCGTGCCTGGTGTGATGCAAAGCTTATTTGTAGGCAGTGGCAGTCCTTCATGTGTGAAAAGAATATATTTGCCAGGTCTGCTTATATTTGCCCTGCTGCTGACATGCACTAATGCTACTGCTGACATGCACTAATGCTACTCCTTTCTTTTCCCTCTTTTAAACATGACTATGTAAATATTTTTGCATGATTTGAAAGTGGGTTGAGTTATATTTAGTGTATACTGTTTTGCAAAAATTGGAAAATGTTTTAGATTTTTCTTTTGCTTTTTTATCTTTATTTTCCTGTATTTACCTTACATCCCAATTACAGCCATTCCCTCCTCTCCTCCTAGTCTCACCTTCACAAATCCCACCCCCCATTTCCCAATTCTCTTGTCTTCAGAGAAAGGGAAGCCCAGTTGGGTATCACCTCACCCTGGGACATTCAGTTGCCATAAGCTTAAGCATATCTTTTGCCACGGAGGGCCAACTATATAGTCTGGTTAGGGGAAGTATATCCAATGGCAGACAAGTGATTTAGAAACAGCTTCTGCTTCAATTGTAAAGGGACCTTCATATGTACAGGGCCTTGTATGGTGTATAGTTGGAGGTTCACTCTTTGTGAGATCTCATGGCCCCAGGTTAGTTGACTCTTTAGATCTTCTTATGGTGTTTTTGACACCTTCAGTTTGTCAATTCTATCTTCCACTCTTCCTTAAGACCCTCTAGCTCTGCCTGATGCTTGCCTGTAGGTCTCTGCATTCCTTTTAATCTACTGCAGTGTGAAGCCTCTCAGAAGACAGTTATGCTAGGCTACTTACTGTTTTTAAGTAGAGAAACAGAGTGTCATTAATAATGTCAGGGGTTGCCTCTATCACAATGGATGGGTCTCAAGTTGGGGCAGTCTTTAGTAGCTGTTCCCTCAGTTTCYGCCCCATCTTTATTCCTGCAAATCTTGTCGGCAGAGCAAAATTTTGATWGAAGATTTTATGGGTGGGATGATGTYACTCTCCTTCCACTGGAAGTCCTCTTTGGCTACAGGAGATTGYCARTTCAGGTTCTGTATCTCCTGCTCATAGAAATCTCATCTAGGGTCATTTCCATCGAWACCTCCTAGCMCCCCTCCCATTCCTTCAGCTAGTTCTACAGATGTCTCACACTGATTTACCTTCTCATTCCCAGCCCTCTTACCCACTCACATACCTAATTCGTATGCCCCCTATTCACCTTCTCATCCTCTCTCTTACCCAGTTTCCTATCTCCATGTACTTCCAATAACTATTTTGTTTCCACTTTAGTGGGAGGTTCAGACATTTTCCCTTTTTGCCTTTTTATTACCCAGATACTTTGGGTCTGTGAATTGTAAGATGATTATCCTGCACTTTGATAAAGTCCACTTAAAACTGGGCATATATCATACATAGCTTTCTCAGTTTAGGTTATCTCACTCAGGATTATATTCTCAAGTTCCATCYATTTGCCTACCAATTTCATGATGTCTTTGTTTTTAAAAGCATTCCATTGTATCGATGGACCACATTTCTTTTATCCATTCTTCAGTTGAGAGACATTTATGTTGTTTCCATTTCTGGCTATTAAGAACAAAGCTGTTATGTACATAGACATGCAAGTGTCCCATCTGTAAAGTGGGACATCTTTTGAGTTTATGCCAAGGAGTAGTATAGCTGTGTCTTGAGGTATAACTATTCCCAATTTCCTAAGGACCTACCAGATTGATTTCCGAAGTTGTATATGTTTGTACTACCACCAGCAATGCAGGAGTGTTCTCCCTGATCTACATTCTCACCAACATGCACTATTAGTTAATTTTTTATTTCAGCCATTCTGACAGTGTAAGATGGAATTTTGAGTAATTTTGATTTGCATTTCCCCAATGATTTAGGGCATTGAACATTTTAAATTACTTTTTGGCCATTTTAGATTCCTCTCTTGAAAATTCTCTGTTTAGCTCTGTACTCCATTTTTCAATTGTGCTATTTGGTTTGTTAATGTCTAATTTCATAAGTTCTTTATATATTTTGGAAATATCCAATATCTGTCAGATGTAAGATTGGTAAAGAACATTTTCCATTCTATAGGCTTTCATTTTGTCCTATTGATGGTGTCGTTAGCCTTGCAAAAAGAAATTCAGTTTCATGAGGTCCAATTTATTAATTATAGATCTCAGTGCCTGAGCTTTCGGTGTTCTGTTCAGGAATTTGTCTCCTGTGTCAGTGTAAAATTATACAGAATAAACAGATTGTACTCATGTATTTAGGATATATATACATATATATACATATATATGTATGTATATATATTCATATTCACATATTTACATACACATGAAAATATGTGTGTGTAAAAACAATTTGAAAAGAGGTCATCAATTTGAAAGAAAGAAATATATAAAAGATTCTGGAGAGAGGGAATGGAAGGGGAAGCATTGCAATTCTATTGTAATCTCAAATATAAGACAAAATTATAAAACCAAGGATGCTATGGTTCAGGAAAGATACAAGAACAGCTAGCAAGAAGGAGAAGCTGGATTCTTCATTATTCATGTTGATGAGGATTATTAACTTATTCCACCTTCTGCAAAGGCACCTGCTCAAATTCGTTTTCATATTTATTACAAATGTGAAATTTTTGAGATTCACCAATTTCCATAGGATTTACACATACTGAGGTACTATTGTTAACATATTTTCATCTTGACTCACTGATATGTTATTAAACATTGAGTGCTAAAAGATTTCATAGAGAGTATTTTTTCCTCTAAATATGGTTATCATTTACTGTAGAAAAAAACCAACAGTTTTCCCCTGGTAATCTACATTTTTCTCTATTGGTCAGCAACAAAAGGACTCAGTATGACCTCAAAACATTTCTGCTTTTCAGTYTATCAGAATGATGCTCTGTGTTCTGGCAAGTAGTTTCTGGTTAGATAAAAGTCAAAGGGAAGGAAAATTAAAGTTTCCACTAGTGAAATCATTGCTACAAAAATAAGAATGCTCATTCTTTTTCGTTCCACTGTATTTTCTTCATTGAAGGACTGCAAAGAGYACAGTATTAAATGTGATGTAATCCCACTTTGTTTTGAAGTGGAGCCTAGAAGTTTCTTTTCTTTGAATACAGGAAATAAGTGAATTCTTCAAAGCTCCCATTGAAGATTTTGATTTCCAATGGCACACTCAACACAGCATTAAAGAACTTCAGCTCTTCTCTCTGCACTTCACCTTCCTTTATTTTGTTCTTTCTCCTTGCTTTCCTTCATTTCTGCATGGGTAGATAACTAGATGACTCTATAAACCACAATTAGTGTTATCAGAATAGAAATTAAGCAGCACAGTC
>BDUI01054470.1:0-14323 GCA_002335545.1 Apodemus speciosus | reverse complement strand
GGCATGCACTCACTGATAAGTGGATATTAGCCTAGAATCTTGGAACACCAAAGACACAATCCACCCACCAAATGCTGTCCGACAAGAAGGAAAGCATGGACCCAGGTGCTGAAAAGGCCCAATGCAGCAGTGCAGGGGAATACCAGAACAGGGAAGTGGGAAGGGTTGAAAAGGGGAACAGGTGGAGGGAAAAAGACATATGGGACATTTGGGGGGCGGGGTAACCAGGAAAAGGGAAATGAAATGTAAATAAAGAATATATTCAATAAAAAAAGAAACCAATTGTAAAATAGGAAATAGCAAAAATGAGATGGTACTTACCTAGAATAAAATTATAAACTTATCAAGTCCAAGCTCAGCTAACCAGTATTCTGTCACAATCACTGGGCCATGGTTTTAGAACCTTCTCTAAAGACTCAAATCCTCTTTTTCTCCCTTCTTTGCTGCCTCCTCCTCCTCCTCCTCTTCCTCTTTCTCATTTTGTGACCAAATCTCATTTATACCAAGTGGGCCTCAAACTTCATATTTAGCTGAAGATAACCTTGAACTCTTGATCATTCTGCCCCCACCTCTCAAGTGCTGGGATTATAGGTATTTTTCATGGTACCTAACTTATAATTTCAATATTCAACAAGTTTTTATTATTATAC
This sequence comes from Apodemus speciosus, assembly GCA_002335545.1. Classification (NCBI taxonomy): domain Eukaryota; kingdom Metazoa; phylum Chordata; class Mammalia; order Rodentia; family Muridae; genus Apodemus; species Apodemus speciosus. The sequence continues at coordinate 13,673 of BDUI01054470.1, read as the reverse complement.
CATTTCTACTTCTTGTGTTTCTTCTCGTTTTTACTTTTTAACAAGGAATTCCTAAGACTTGGTTCTTAAACCCCCCTTTCCCCTTATCTCATTCACTCAACAGATTCTGTCTTCATTTTTATTCTTCAATCTTTTCTTATAGTCTTTATCCCCCTCCCGGTCCACCCTCTTACTGTTCCTCATCCCATACCTCCTCACCCCCCTCCCCTATCTCCAAGAGTATGTCCACACACCCCCACCCTCACCCCACAAACCCTCCACTACTCCCTGAGGCCTCAAGTCTCTTGAGGGTTAGTTTTATCTTCTCTTGAGTTCAGACCCGTCAGTCCTCTGCTGTATATGTGTCAGGGACYTCATATCAGCTGTTGTATGCTGCCTGGTTGGTGGCTCAGTGTCAGAGAGATCTCAGAGATCCAGGTTGCGACTGCTGGTCCTCCTACAGGGTCACCCTCCTCCTCAGCTTCTTTCAGCTTTTCCCTAATTCAATCACAGAGTTCACCAGCTTCTGTCAGTTAGGCATAAATATCTGCATCTGACTCCTTCAGCCTCTTGTGGGGGCTTTCAGAGGGCAGTCATGATAGGTCCCTTTTAGGGAGCACTCCATAGCCTCAGTTTATAGTGTCAGGCCTTGGGCCTCCCCTTGAGCAGGATCCCACTTTGGTCCTGTCTCTGGACCTCCTTTTCCTCAGGCTAATCTCCATTTCCATCCCTGCAGTTCTTTCAGACAGGAACAAATATGGGTCAGAGTTTTGACTGTGGGCTGGCACCCTCTCCCTCATTTGATGTCCTGTCTTTCTGCTAGAGGTGGGCTCTACAATTTCCCACTTCCCACTGTTGGGCATTTCATCTAAGGTCCCTCCCTTTGAGTCCTGAGAATCTGTCATCCCCCAGGTCTCTGGTGCATTCTGGAGGGTCCCCCCATCTTCTACCTCCCGAAGTTGCCTGTTCCTATTCTTTCTGTTGGCTCTCACGGCTCCTCTCCTGTTCCCATCCCCATACCTGATCATGTTCCCCTCTTATCCTCCCCATACCCTTTTCACCCACGTTCCTCCCTCCCCACTTGTGATTGGTTTCTTCTTCCTCACAAGTGAGATTGAGGCATCCTTACTTGGGCCCTTCAGCTTGTTAACTTACTTGAATTCTGTTAAATTGTCCACCTGTCACTCAGAAGTCACTCATTTAAGACAACATTTTAGCCCTAGCCATGTTTTTTATTCCCAAAACATGTTTGCCTTCCAATTAATTAACATGGAGTCCAGGAACCAAAACATGACACATACACTGATGAATCTGACCATTTCCCCCATTACAAATACTACTTTCCTACTATTTTCTTTCTTCTTCTTTGTTTTAGGTTTTGTTGGTTGACTTTTTGCTTCTTTTTGAGGAGCTGTCTTACAACGTTGCTCACACATGTCTGGAACTCACTATTAATCCAAGAATTCACAATCCTCCTGCTTTGAGGATAGCTCCAACTCCAGTTGTTGAGGGACCCACATGAAGACTGAGCTGCACATGTGCTACATAAGTAGGGGGAGGGGTAGGTGCATCCCATGTATGCTATTTGGTTGGTGGTTCAGTCTCTGAGACACCCCTAAGGGTCCAGGTTAGTTGATTCTGTTGGTCTTCCTGTGGAGTTCCTATCCCCTTTGGGGCTTGAAGTCCTTCCTCCTATTCTTCCATAAGAGTCCCCAGGCTCCATCCACTGTTTAGCTGTGGGTCTTGTTGGAGTCCRACAATTGCCTCACAAGCCACACAAAGAATTGATCTCAGTGAGACAGACATAGTTTATTGAGCATATGCCCCAGGACTGATCGACCAGTGACATGGTCCAGATTTGGGAACTGAACCATGACCCCAATTTAAGATCCTACATGGTTTTTAAGCCAAGTTATTTTACCAATCAGGATTTAGGAATAGGGTATTTCCTTAGGAACATGTCTTAGTTGTAAATTTATCCTTTTCCCATTGGTTGTGGTATTCAACTGTGGCAAGGACTTACCTTGTCTAATATTTATGTCCTAACCTATCTACCAGGATGGAACTTGTCTAACGTTCATGTCTTAACTTGCCAACCAGGATGTCAGTTACCCAAATACATGACTCTTTCAGCCAAGTATGATGTCAGTACCCAAGACCTCCTTGGAAACTAAAATTTTACTGGACCACTATTCAAAATGAAAGCCTTATTTCAAATAGCCTATATTGGTGCAAGTGTCTCTCCTATGTTGGCATCTATCCCAAGGGCAGCTTGTACCATAAAAGCTTATATACAGGTAGAGGAAGTATTGTTGGGTGGTTGGTTCTGGTCCAATCTTATTGTAGGTAACTATACAAAATTGTTCTATTGACTTTTATCATGTCCAAGGGCACAGACTATAACAGAATATGCAATCAATTTTGTCATTAGAAAGTTTTCTAGTAACAGCAGAAATATATGACAATGTTTCCTTATAATGGCAAGCTAAACAAGTAGGTCTCCACACCTGTTTCAATAAGATCTTGGGTGGAGCTTCTTAGAGAACAGCCATGCTAGACTCCTACAAAGAGCTGTAGCAAGCATAAAAAAAAGTATCAAAATAGTGTTAGTGATTGGTGCTTGCACATGGAATGGATCTCAAGTTGTACTCTTTATTGGTTGGTCATTCCCCCCAGTTTCTGCTCCATTCCCTGTCTTTGCATTTCTTGCAGACAGGATAAATTTTTGGCTGAAAAAATTTTCCTTATTTTTAATTAGATAAATTCTTTATTTACAATTCAAATGTTGTCCTCTTTCCTGGTACACACACACACACACACACACACACACACACACACACACACACACACACACACACACCTGAAAATCCCCTAACCCATCCTTGCTCCCCCTGCTCACCAGTCCACCCACTCCTGCTTTCCTGTCCTGGCATTCCCCTATACTGAGGCATTTAGCATTCTCAGATCCAAGGGCCTCTCCTCCCTTTGATGTCCAACAAGGCCATCCTCTGCTGCATATGCATCTGGAGCCTTGGGTCCCTCCATGTGTACTCTTTGGTTGGTGGTTCAGTTCCTGGGAGCTCTGGGAGTACTGGGTGGTTCATATTGTTGTTCCTCCTATGGCGCTGCGAACTTCTTCAGCTCCTTGTGTCCTTTCTCTAGCTCCTCCATTGGGGACCCTGTGCTTAGTTGAATGGTTGGTTGGCTGAGACTGTCCCCCTCAGTATTTGTCATGCACTGGCAGAGCCTCCCCCATGACAACTATATCAGACTCCTATCAGCAAGCCCTTGTTGGCATCCACAGAAGTGTCTGGGTTTTGTAACTGTATATGGGATGGATCCCTTGGCGGGAGGCAGTCTCTGTATGGTCTTTCCCTCAGTCTCTGCTCCACATTTTGTCACTGTATCTCCTCCTGTGGGTATTTTATAACCTCTTCTAAGGAGGACCAGAGTATCCACAGTTTGTTCTTCCTTCTTCTTGAGGTTCATTTGGTTTGAGAATTGTATCTTGGGTATTCCATTTTTTTTCTTTTTATGTTTTTTTAATTGGGTATTTTCTTTATTTACATTTCAAATGTTATCCCCTTTCCTGGTTTACCCCTCCCAGAAACCCCCTATCCCATCCTCCCTCCCCCTGCTTCTATGAGGGTATTCCTCCACCCACCCCACTCCCACCTTCCCACCCTTGATTCCCCTATACTGGGGCATCTATCGAGCTTTCATAGGACTAAGGACGTCTCCTCCCATTGATGCCTRACAAGGCCATCCTCTGCTACATATGCAGCTAGAGCCATGTGTACTCCTTGATTGATGGCTTAGTCCCCGAGAGTTCTTGGGGGTCTGGTTGGTTGATATTATTGTTCTTATGAGGTTTGCAACCCTTGTTGTTAGACAACAAAAGGAGGTCAAAGGGATACAAATTAGAAAGGAAGAAGTCAAAATATGACTATTTGCTGATGATATGATTGTATACTTATGTGACTCCAAAAATTCCACCAGAACACTCTTACAGCTGATAAACAACTTTAGCAAAGTGTCTGGATATAAAATTAACTCAAACAAATCAGTAGCCTTCCTGTACTCAAAGGGTAAACAGGATGAGAAAGAAATTAGGTAAAGAAAACCCTTCACAATAGTCACAAATAATGTAAAATACCTTGCTGTGACTCTAACCAAGCAAGTGAAAGATTTGCATGACAAGAACTTCAAGTCTCTGTAAAAACGTTTCTTAATAATCCAGGGTATTTTTTTGCGATAGAATTCAAATGCTGTGCAATTGACCCGCTTTATTTAAAATGTATGTGAGGACTGAATTTGATTCTTAGCACCCACGTGGTGCCTTACAACATTTCACAAAACCAGTTCGAGAGGATCCCATGTCTTCTTTTGACCTCTACAGGTGGCCACACTTGTGCACAAAATGTACATGCAGTCAAACACATAAAAATATCTTTTGAAGAACAGGGCTTTATAATTAAGTCAAATTCATCTATTTGTTATAATTGCTTATATCCTAGGTGACATGCCTGAAAATGGGTCTTCTTACTTTGTGTTTTAAAGTTGTTTTTACTATTCTGACCTTTTGCAATACCATATGCATTTTAGAACCAGCTTGCTATGTTTTATGAACAAGTCAGCTAAATGGCTGCAGATTAAATTTAAGAATAGTGTGATTGCCTGGTATGCACAAGGCCTTGGTTATCTACTGCAGCAGGAAAAATATGATTACTGCCAGGTGCATGGGTGCATACTTATAATCCTAGCTACTGTATGGTGGAAGCAGAAGGATCAGGAGTTCACAACAAGATCAATGCCAACCGAGGCTACATAAGACCCAGTTTCAAAAAACCCTGAAGAGTAGAAAATAAAATAAAGCATCTTAGCTGAAATTAAGGTTTATTAATATGTTTTGAATATAGTTTCATTGCAATATTTTTTCCTTTCTGTGATTTTAATCACAAAGTAATACAGTTTAAAGGGGAAAGTTTCTTTATTCTTTTCAGTATGATGAAATTACTGCTAGTTTTGTGGCACATGCCTGCAATCCCAGCACTTGGGAAATGAAAAAAGGGATTCCAACATAGACTTTACTAGATAATGAGTTCAAGGTTAGCCTGTACTATATGAACTTCCCTCTCAAAAATAAAACAGTAAAATTGCTGTTGGAGACTAATGCACTTTACCCAATCCTAGCTATTTTTCAAATCTAACCAAGAATTTTTGCTTAGACAGTGAGTATAAAGGTTGAGTTTGTGTGTGTGTGCATGAGCGTGTGTACATAAATTTTATTTTGAAGTCTGAATTAGGTATTTTGTTGCTGTAATAAACTACTATGGCTGAAATCAACATAAAAAGATCTTGCAGGAAAAGTTTTCAAGTGTTCATTTTTGAACATGTTATTAGATGTAATTTGAAAGTACCCTGCCTTATGTATGTCAAGATTATTTCCTTTATATTTTCTTGAGTAGTTTAACTAATTTTGTAGCAGATACTTAAAATTTGCAGCTGTTTATAGATACTTCACAATATTTCTTGACATTTTAAATCATGAAAGGTATTGAGTTCAGTCAAAAGTTTTCTGTATGAATTGAGATGGTCACATTATTTGATTTCATTTTGATTGAGTGGTTTTCATACACTTAAACTCCAGGAGTAAACCCAACAAAGATATTGGTCACAGTGTATAATCATTAAATATTTTTGTAGAATTCTATTAATAGCATATATTTTTATTCTTTTAATAGCATATTTTTAATTTTTTTCCATCTGTGCTTGTGAAGAATATTACCCTGGGATTTTTTGTTGCTGTTTTCTCATTCTGTTTTGGTTACTTCCTGTGTTATCCATGTGACTTGGTTATCCAGATAACTGACCTCAGAGAATAACTTATGAAAAATTTTCCCCTCCCTTCATGTATTGAAAAGATTTTGAGGAGAATTCATGGCACTTTTTAAATTATTCATTATTTCATTAAATATTTGATAGAATTCATTGAGGGGCAACCCTTATTCCAGGGCTTTTCTTTCTTGGGAGACTTGTGTTCCTTCTTCATATCCATCCAATTTACAGCTTTGTTTCTATTTTCTGTTTCTTTGACATTGATTCTGGATAGCATATGTGTTTCTAAAACATCTTCCTTCCTTCCTTCCTTCTTTCCTTCCTTCCTTTCTTTCTTCCTTCCTTCCTTCCTTCCTTTCTTTCTTTCTTTCTTTCTTTCTTTCTTTCTTTCTTTCTTTCTTTCTTTCTTACTTTCTTTCAGCTGACATTTTAATTATATAGATCCGATAATCTAGATTTTCAAATGACCATTTCACCAGCATAGATTAATAAATTAATCCCTATTCTATGCAAAGATCTCTTCTTTTCTATTCTTTCTTTTCTCTTTTTTATTATTTCATTTACTTACATTCCAAATGTAGCCCTGCTTCCTGGCCTCCCACCCCTTTTCTTCTGAAATGATGATTCCCTCACCCTCCACACCCCACTAGCATTCTGCTTCCTTGGGACATCAAGTTTTGTCAGGATTAAGAACAATCTTTCCCATGGAAGCCAGACAAGGCAGTCCTCTGCTGAATATGTAGTGGGGGCCACAGACTAGCCAATGTATGTCCTTGGGTTGGTAGCTTAGTCTCTTGTAGCTCTGAGGGGTCCAGGTTACATGATGCTGTTGTTCTTCCTATGGAGTTGCCATCCCCTGCAGCTCCTTCAGTCCTTCCCCTAACTCTTCCATAGGGGTCCATGACCTCAGTCCAATGGTTGGCTGTAAGTATCTGCATCTTTCTCAGTCAGCTGCTGGTAAAGCCTCTCTGAGGACAGCCATGCTAGGTTCCTGTCTGCAAGCACAACATGGCATCATTAATAGTGTCAGGGTTTGGTGCCTGCTCATGGGATGTTTAGACAGGAACAATTCTGGGTCAAAAGTTTTGAAGACAGGTGGGTGGCCTCGAGTCCCAAATGGGGGTCATGTCTCTCTACTGGAGGTAGTCTCTTTAGGTTCCATTTCCCCACTGTTGAGCATTTCAGCTAAGGTCATCTCCATTGGATCCTGGGAGCCTCTCACATCCCTARTATCTGAGACCTTCTAGAGGCTAACCCCACATCCCACCCCACACTGCAACATGTTTCTACTTATTCTCCTGGCCCTCTGGACTTCTCTCCTGGCTTTGCCCCTATACATGATCCTGTCTCCTTTCCCCTCTGCTCCCACCCAGGCCCCTTCTCCCTCTACCTCCTGTGATTATTTTGTTACCCCTTCTAAGTGGGATTGAAGCATCAACACTTGCGCCTTCCTTCTTCTTTAGCTTCTTTGGGTCTGTGGATTGTGGCATGGGTATCTTGTATTTTTTGGCTAGTATCCACTTATCAGTGAGCACGTACCATGCATGTTCTTTTGGGTCTGGGTTACCTCACTCAGGATGATATTTTCTAGTTCCATCCATTTGCCTGAAAAATTCATGATGTCCTTCATTTCACTAAATTATCCAATTCATTGCTATATACTTTTATTGTASTTATTTGAATTTGTTCTTATTGCTGATGTTCATTTCTGCCTCTAGTTATTTGAATTTTCTCTCTACTTCTTTGGCAATCTAGCTTAAGGATGGGAATTTTATTGATTTTTTTCAACAAGCAATCAACTCTTAGTTTTATTTCCTGTTGTTCTTATGTTCAATATTTATCTCTATCTTGCAATATGATTTAGTTCCTTCTGCTCACCCTGGCTTTTTGTTCTTTATTTTTATAATGTGTAGAATTAGTTTGCAGATGTGAAATGGTCTCCTTTGAATTCTCCTGTATTTTTATTACTCTGCACCATGAGCTTACCTGCTGTTTGTCTCCCTCCTTCTGCCATTCCACATTTCCTCCAAAATATCTCTCCTTATACTTTCCTCTACTTCTCTTTTCTAGATCTAGTTTATAATAGGAAATAGGTAGTAACTGTCTCTCTAAGTCTAGCTTATTATGCTCAATCTGGTAATGTTCATTTTTATTCATTTTCCTTAAAATCCAGCATTCATTCTTTATAGCTAAATAAAATATCTTAGTGAATATATACTATGCTGCTTTTATCCATTCATCTGTTGGTAGACATCTAGCTAGCTCTGTAGCTTTGCTATTATAAATAGCAACAAAAAATGGATATGTAGCTATCTCTTTGGCATTCTGACACAGAATACTTCAGGTACATAACCATGTCAAAGTGATATGGTATATCTAATTTTAGGTTTTTGAAGAACCTCCATATTGATATCCATAGCAACTATATTAATCTGCCAAACCACCAATGTGAGATAAAGTTTTTTCCCATATATACACGTCTTGTTTCCACATCCAAACCACATTTGTTCCTTTCCATGAATGATAGCCATCCTGACAGGTATAACATAGCATCATTATTATTTCTGCTTATTTGAAGTTTAACTTATTTTCTACAACTTAAAATATATTGTTGGATTATTTGAGATCTCTTTTATTATGTTATTTTTTAATATGSGTGGCCATATCTCTAAACTTATCTCTTATAATTCCCTTTCCTGTACCTGAAGGGTTCTAGTAACCTCTAGCTTTTTGTTTTCATGACTTTTTACATTTACTCCATGATTTACTCAATTACTCACAGATCATTTAGAAGTATATAAGTGAATCTTAACTTTTTATAGATTCTGTAGTTGCTCTTGCAATGTCAAGTCTTAGTCAATTTGATGATACACAAGAAGTGACTCATTTCTGTTAAGACCTGTTTGTCTACTTTGGATACAAATATCAGTAACTTTCTTTACAAGTTAAAGTTACACCAACTTCAATCTGTGTATCTTTGGTGCAGCTAGGTATCCATCTCTGTTTAGATATCCCTCACTTCACGAAGAACAAAAAGTGCTTTCTGCATGCACCTAGAGCTGCTGTAAGTTCCCAGGAGCATCAGCCTTGTTTTGTATGGTAAATACTGTTCCACTGCAGACTTTCACTGCCTCTGACTCTCACACTCTTTCTGCCACCTCTTCTTTGATGATCCTCCAATCTTGGGGTGGGAGGTATGCTATAGATGTCATATTTAGGGATGAGCACTCTGAACTCTTTTATTCTCTGTACCTTGAGCAGTTCTGGGTCTCTTTGTTAATTACCATATACTTCATAAAGAAGTTTTTCTGGTGAGGATTGAGATATGTACCATTTTACAGGTATGAATATATAAGAACTAAGGGCAATTTACTATGATTTCAAGTTAACAGATTAATAATATTAGTTTCTTGACTATGATCTAACCAAGGACAGGGTTTTTGGTTTTGGTTTTTAGCTCATTAAGAATAGCATGAATGGATTCCGTTTGTGGAGCGGGTTTTAAATACAATTGCAAAGAGGTTGATTACTCCCATAACATTTGTGCCACTATTGACCAACAGGTTATATCTTGCCAGGCCAGCCATTACTGGAGTGCAAGTGTAAAAGATCTTCACCAACCCCACATCTGACAGAGGGCTAATATCCARTATATACAAAGAACTCAAGAAKTTAAACCCCAGAGAACCAAATAACCCTATTAAAAATGGGGTACAGAGCTAAACAAAGAATTTTCCCCTGAAAATTCGGATGGCTGAGAAGCACCTTAGGAAATGTTCATCATTAGTCATTAGGAAAATACAAATCAAAACAACCCTGAGATTTCACCTCACACCAGTGAGAATGGCTAAGATTAAACACTCAGGAGATAGCAGATGTTGGCGAGGATGTGGAGAAAGAGGAACACTCCTCCACTGCTGGTGGGATTGCAAGATGGTACAACCACTATGGAAATCAGTGTGTCAGTTCCTCGGAAAATTGGGCATGACACTTCCAGAGGACCCTGCCATACCACTCCTGGGCATATATCCAAAGGATTCCCCTGCAGGCAACAAGGACACGTGCTCCACTATGTTCATAGCAACCTTATTTATAATAGCCAGAAGCTGGAAGGCACCCAGAGGTCCTTCAATGGAGGAATGGATACAGAAAATGTGGTATATTTATACAATGGAATACTACTCCGCAATTAAAAACAATGAATCCATGAAATTCTCAGGCAAATTGTTGGAACGGGAAAGTATCATCGTAAGTGAGGTAACCCATTCACAAAAGAACACACATGGAATGCAGTCACTGATAAGTAGATATTATCCTAGAAGCTCTGAATACTCAAGACACAACTCATATATCAAATCATTCCCAAGAAGGAAGGAGAGGGCCCTCGTCCAAGAAAGGCTTGATGCAGCATTGTAGGGGATTACCAGGACAGAGAAGTGGGAGGGGGTTAATTGGGGAATGGGTGGAGGGAAGAGGGCTTATGGGACTTAATAGGGAGGGGGGAACTGGAAAAGGGGAAATTATATGGAATGTAAACAAAGAATGTTGAAAATAGAAAAGAAAATATCTTTATGAGGTATATCACTATGTGCATAGAAACAAAAGAAAACCTAGGACAATGGACCAAATGCAAGGTTATCTACTGGACTAGATCTTATTATAGAGTTGAAAATACAAGAGCCAGAGAGAAAAGACCCAAATAACTTCAGAATCATCAGATCAACCCAAACCACTTTCACCACAAAACAAAACAGAAAAACATTTTAAAATATTGAAGAGGTGTAAATGGGAAGTAAAGACTGAGATCTCATGGAATTTCTGCTCTTTTTCACACTTCTTAGAGCAATAAAAATCTTTAAGCTCTTGGCTAAGACCCATCAAAAATTACATTGAAAAATCCCAATCTGCAGCTAGATACCTGGCTCTTCTGACTATCTACCTTGTAAATTGGTAAGGATTTGAAGAAAACTCTGATCTTTCAAATGAGAAATCAACACAGTGCTTACACAAATGTCAAATGTCAATCGAAACAGCAATGTTCATTTTTCATCCCTGTTTAGAGCTCTTATGTACTTCCAAACTTGTATTTTGAAACATTGTTAATGTTTTCATTGTAAGGAAACCATAAAGGTGTTATGATGTAGCTCAGTAGTATAGTTGGTGTCTTACATGTACAAGGTTGTGGCAGCCCTTTTTGATCTTAACAAATGTGTATAATTCACTGATTTCCAAGTAACTTCATGCTTAGAAGGACTAAGTAAGTTCCAGCAGTGGAGTGTGTCTTCCAAGATGTTGAGCATTTTTCTATATATGGCTCCAACAAGAAAAGAAATGCATTCAAATATTTTAGTGTAGTAGGCTATTCCTTAGAGAAAGTTCTGTATTGCATATAGGCCAATTCTCTCTGCTATGTCAGTCAAATCATGGGAGTCATAGTTACCTGATACATTTTTAATACTATTCTTTTACATAAAATTTACAGTTTAAAAATAAAATTTCTGGACTCTTCAAGTTTCCTTTCCTCATTATTGGGTGTTTTGGCTAAAGTCACTCCTATTGAATCTTGAGAGTCCACCTTCAGTACATAGTGAGGACCGCAAATGAAGGGACTGGGTTACCAACCCAAAGTCAAAATTTCTGACCCAGAATTGTTCCTGTCTAAAATAATTGCAGGGACAAAAATGGAGAAGAGACTGAGGGAAAGGGGGTCCACTGACATGCCCAAATTGGGTTCCATCTTAAGGGGAGGCCCCAAGACCTGACACTATTACTGAGGCTATGGCGTGTTTACAGACAGGAGCCTGGTATGGCTGTCCTCTGAGAGGCCTTACCAGCAGCTGACTGAGACAGACACAGCTACTTATACCCAACTAACTATTGGACTGAAGCTGGGAACTCCTATGGGTTGAATTGGGGAAATGATTGAAGAAGCTGAAGTGGAGGGTGGCCCCATAGGAAGACCAGCAGTCCCAACTAACCCAGAGCCCAGGAAGCTCCCAGAGACTGAGCTACCAACCAGGCAGCATACATGGGCTAATCAGGGACCCCTGGCACATATATAACAGAGGACTGTCTGGTTTGGTCTCAATGGGAGAAAAATGTGTCTAATACTTGAAAGACTTGAGGCCCTGAGGCCCCAGGGAAGTGGGGGAGGCCTGGTGTGTGTGAGGACACCCTCTTGGAGGCAATGGGAAGAGGAACTATGGGAGGCATGAGGGGGCTACAATGTAAATAAATTAAAAAGTTCTGAGGTCAACTATGAATCCTRTTTTCTTCTATGGGATTCATATAACATATTCTTAAATTTAGGCTCTGAGTTTTACACAGACTCTCACCCAGAATCTCATACTTGCTAGTATTCTGGGAATTCAATTTTACAGATTTTAAAATTAAAAGCTACTCAAGGTATTATTAGTTGAAACACATTTGAAGAATTCTTCAATTATTGCTTAACATACAAAATTACTTGCAATATGAGGAAACTTGAACTTTACCCTCCCTATTGTTATCCACTTTTAATTCAAAAAGAAAAAAAATTATTGTCCCATTCCTTTTTTCTTTGATCCAATGACACCAAACTTAAAAAAAAAAACACTTTTCCTAATAGTGAAGATTCTTGTCATCCTTAATTAGTATTGTATGCATTTGTGTAACTATTTTTACTACTACTCAGAATCCTTTTCCATAATCCACTGAGTTGTAAATGTATTTATTCAGGCAAATGCTATATGTGCTTTGTGAAACATTTATTGAATTGCTAGGGCAGAACTAGTTTCCTTTGCCCACATCTCTATTACAGCTCTCAGCAGATTACCACCAGAAAATAAGTACGTGTTCCCTGTTTTGCACTTGGTATCTAGGTAATCAGAGTCTTTATTGTAGAATGGAATATTCTGTTAGAGAGATAGAACATATTATGGTTTATGATTCCAGAGGGTTAGAGTCCAAGTTGCAAGAGTAGAGGTATCAGGCACCATTAATGGTGGCTGCAGTAAAAGCTGAGGCCTCACATCTTGAACCACAGGCACAAAGCAGAGTGAGTGAATGAGAAATCAAAGCATGCCTCTAGAGTTACATTTCCTCCAACAAGGCCATAGCATCTATGCCTTCCTAACAATACCACCAACTTGGGACCAAGCATGCAAATACTTGAGACATGGAAGATACTTTCCTAAATTATTTGATGTTAAAATTTAGATCTTACAACAACAAAACATATCCAAATAGATTTAGTGAGTTCTCATAGAGTTAATAGTAATGCTGAGACCAAAACTCAAATGATGTACCTGATTGTCTCAATTCGGTGGTGAAAAATAATGATAGGAACACATCTCCAAAGTTTGTATTCTTCTACATTATGCTGGACAGAATGGTCTAAACAAATGACCAGGGCCCCAAAATTTGAAAAATAGGAATCATAAAGGGAATAATAGAACTTTGAAAATGCTATATAGACATAATACTATAGATACTTCCCAAAATATGTGTATATACATACATAAAAGGAATTTAAATGGAGTTGCCTTATAGAAGGTACACGATGCCTCATATAGGCAGTACAGGCTACCACGTACAGAGCTCATTGCCAGATCTGAGGTGCCACTTTTAAAGGTGACGGCCACTGGTATTCTATAAACCATTCAAACTCTACAGGCTATTGTCATTGATCTTGGTTACTCTCCAGAATGTACTCCTTAAGGTACAAACAGTCATGAACAGTCTTTCTTTTTTTTCTTTTCTTTTTTATTTATTTTACATTTTTTCTATATTCTTTGTTTACTTTCCAAATGCTTTCCACTTTCCCAGTTCCTCCCTCACCATATGTCCCCTAAGTCCCCTTCCCTCCGCCCTTTCCC